>JAHKBH010001224.1:0-31310 GCA_019049505.1 Pachyrhynchus sulphureomaculatus
GGGCGTTAGTTAACAAGCTGTTTCCAATCGGCTACGAGAGATGGGAAAGATTCAGAAGACCGATAGATGGGTCCTACATGAGTTAAACGAGAGGCAAATGGAAAAGCGCAAAAACACGTGTGATATTTTGCTCGCTCGGTACAAAAGGAAGTCGTTTTTGCATGGTATAGTTACAGGGGATGAAAAGTGGATTTATTTTGAGAATCCCAAGCGCAAAAAATCATGGGTAGACCCAGGCGCACCATCCACATCGACCGCAAGACCGAATCGCTTTGGCAGAAAGACGATGCTCTGTGTTGGTGGGACCAGAGGGGCATGGTCTATTATGAGCTGTTAAAACCTGGGGAAACGTTTAATACTAAACGTTACCAATAACAATTGACTGATTTGAACCGTTCGCTGCTTAAAAAAAGGCCAGAATACCGAAAGAGGGAACACAAAGTCATTTTTCTTCATGACAATGCTTCATCACATACGGCAAAACCAGTTCGCGACACGTTGGAAGCACTCAGCTGGGAAGTTCTACCCCATGCTCCTTCCGATTACCACTTCTTTGCATCGATGGGTCACGCACTTGCTGAGCAGCGCTTTGGTTCGTATGAAGATGTGAAAAAATGGCTTGATGAATGGGTCGCAGCAAAACGGAAAGATTTTTACTGGCGTGGTATTCACAAATTGCCCGAAAGATGGGAAAAATGTATAACAAGCAATGGAGCATACTTTGAATAAAGCACTTTTTATCATTCTCTGCCGTTTTTTTAGAAAAAAAAAATCTGCATTTCACACTTGTACACCTGGTATGTTATGCAGATGACGCGATAATAATGGCTGAGACCGAGAACGATCTGCAAAAACGGCTCTATAAATTTAACATAGTAGCAAGACAATATAATATGCCACTCTCACTGATAAAGCCAAGACAATAGTAACAGTAAAAGAGCCGATCAAGTGCAAGCTGGTGGTGGAAGATAAACCAATATCTAGTATCGGAAAAATTAAGGAAGAACTAAAACATCAAGTTAACAAGGCTAATAGGATAGTGGGATGCCTCAGTGATACCATATTTAGAAATAAATTCCTCTGCGTTGAGACCAAAACAAGAGAGTAATACGACCCGTAATGACTTACACATCTGAAACAAGACCTGATACACATAGAAGATGCTAGAATAAACTGAAATGAGACTAGTTAGGAGATGTATAAATAAGACACTAAGAGATAGAGAAACGAGTGAAAACATAAGACGCACATGTAATATAGAAAATACCAACCAGTGGATAAGAGGAAGAAAAATGGAATGGGATCAATACATAGGAAAAATGGCAAACAGCAGGATAATACGCATAGCAACAGACAAGTTACCGAATGAAAGAAGATCAATGGGACGTCCAAGAAAGAGATGGTGCGACGATCTATAGAGCAGGGAACGAAGCAAACAGGCAATAGTGCCCAGCTATACGCCGGATGAAGTAGAAGAAGAAATTTGAACTTGAAATATGCAAGAGGTTCACGGTTTTTTGGCTCTCCCTATGTGACCGCTACTAATAATATACGAACCCTTTTATCAACAAATTGAACATCGATTTTAGATACGAACGAAATACGTGAAATATGTCGAAAAAAATTGATGTCAATTATAAGTTGAGGATCACGCATGTGTTGTAACTCACTGAAATGTTTTTAACACTTCACATGTTTTTTTATTCGATAATATCATTAATTCTGCCGGATGTAAATATGGGCGTGGCTAGCATTCTTTTTGGGGTGGGCCTCGGACAGACGGGCCTTATTTAAATGTAATTATTAATTTCATTATAATCATGGATCGTTTTTTTTCTGGGTAGGACACTAAGCTTTCTTGGGAGGGGAGCAGGGGCGTGCCCACCCCTGCCCTCCTAGCTACGCGCATGGATGTAAATAAATAAAGAATTAAAGATACCCCCAGGAAATGCACTAACGTCTAAAAGTTGGGAAGCAATTGAAAAATAAACCTATTGTAAAAATTTGAAAATAAATTATCTGCAATAAATCTTTATTGAGTATCTCATCTACCTATCCGCGGTTGTTAGAATTTTTATTTTTAATAATTTCCCAGTGCCCAAGTATTTTATATTTGTATTACCCGACCCAAAAAGGATTGTTCTTCAAAGAGTTCGTGCGGTTATTTAGTATGAAACTTCCTCTTTAAAATGGTGGCGAAGTGCCATCTGTACTGTAAATGAAGAAGGCTATAGGGAGCGAGAAATCACAAAAAACTCAGTAACTCATATAAAAGCGTCCACTACACCCCACAATAAGCACAAGAAAAAATGAGGACGGACAATGTCTGGTCAGAAGATGTGTGAAGATCCGTTCACCACAGTGATGTTGAAAAGAAATAAACGCGCTGAACTGCTCGCTAAATTATCGCTACTTTAAATGAAACCCATGTTGGATGAGTCTCGGCTGGCACAGCTAAGAGGCGATTGCAGCCTGTAGGCTTAAGAGTGCTTCTAAACTTTTGGACTGTAATGTAACTACGTACCGCTTGTAGATGGTGTTCAGATGGTCAGGCGACACTTGAAATACTTGCTCACCCTAGGACGAACCCTGCACTGAATAACGAATGTATATCGGTATATCTCGGACAAGGAAACAGACCCGCTAGTGACTTATAAAGCCAACTAGTTCTACTTGATTGTAAATTACATAAACATGATAAGATAGATGAGTATTCCCTATTGATGGCTTGGTGATACGATAGTAATTTTACTTTACATTAAACTAGAACAGTATAAATTTGAATTTACTTACCCAAAAGCACATAACAATATTGCGAATAAGTGTGTTTTTGTGTTCGCTTCAGTTTCAACCGATGTCGTAATCGTTGCATGGCAGTGTGGACACTGGGTTGCCATTGGGTTAGGTCCTAGTATCGTTGTATTAGTCGTTGTCACAATGACTAAAAAAAAAACAAACAACAAAGTTTCAACTACCAAGAAGACATAGATTCGAAATTGACCTAGCTATGTGATGTCTTGATTTGCATTTAGAAAATTTTTATTGATTTCTTCGGACTATTTTGTAAATAATTCATTATTGACTAACTAGCAAAGTTACACTTTCTTACTACTTAAATGGAAAAGGTGACAATGTATATATTTTTTTAACGAACTATCAAACTTTCAATTTTTTTAATGTGGTGTTTTCCTTGTAAAATATTTCCTTGAAATAAAAATTACTTCCAACACTCACACGATTATTGTCTTTCAAACTGCGTTAATGCCAAATTTTTGTTCAAGTCATTTAAAAAAAAAACGCCTTTTTAAACAGTTTGTAACATTAAAACTCAAATTTTACAAATTGGAGCTCAGTATTAAAAAAAATCTCAAGTCCCCCGTAAGTGTCTTTCATATTTCTAGTGTCAAAGTAAAGTAGGTTGAAAAGTTTTTGGTCTAAGTAGCTAGACCAATACATTTTTTTTTTGTAAAATTCGACTTTATTCATCAATATAGTCTCCTTCAAGAGCAATACAAGCAGTCCAACGCTATTCTAACATTTCTATACCTTTCTTCTAGAAAGATTTGTCTTTGCCTTTAAAATTGGCCTCAGTTTCGCGATAACTTCTTCACTGGAGCCAAATCTCTTTCCCGCGAGCATTTTTTTGAGGTCTGCGAATAGATAATAGTCGCTGGGGGCCAAATCTGGAGAATATGGTGGATGAGGAAGCAATTTGAACTTCAATTAATGTAATTTTGCTAATGTAACCATTGACTTGTGACACGGTGCATTGTCTTGATGAAAGAGCACTTTTTTCTTGTTCATTTGGGGTCGTTTCTTTGCGATTTCTGCCTTCAAACGCACCAACAACTTTACATAATATTCGCTATTGATGGTTTTTTCCTTCTCAGCATAGTCGATGAAAATTATTCCATGCGCATCCCAAAATACAGAGGCCAAAACCTTCCCAGCCGACTGTTGTGTCTTTGGTCGCTTCGGGCGGCTTTCACCAATTGCTGTCCACTCATCTGATTGCTGATTTGATTCCGGTGTGTAGTGGTGGATCCATGTTTCAACCATTGTCACATATCGCATGAAAAATCCTTTTTACTGCCTTAAACAGGTCCAAAGAGCGCTCAGAACTAACACGTTGTTGTTTTTGGTCTACTGTGAGCAAACGCGGTGCCCATTTCGAACAGAGCTTTCTCATGCCCAAATGTTCATGTAAAATACGACCAACATGTTCTTTTGATATCTTTAGGGTGTCAGCTATCTCACGCGCTTTCCGGTGTAACATCCTCATTTGGGCGTCCAGACCGTTCAGCATCGTGTCTGTATGACCGCGTTTAAATTCAGCATACCAGTAAATGATGAGTGGTTTTCCAGGGGCAGAGTCCCCGTAACACTTATCAAACCATTGCCTTGCTTGAACGGTATTTTTTCCCATAAAAAAACCAACACACTAAATTCGATTTTTTCCATTGTTTTGAAAATATTTAAAGTAGTGTCACTAAAACCTCTGTAACTTGTAAACTAATCGTCGAAATGTCATTAAATTTTGATATGTATCGTTTGAAGGTTGGCACTTCTTAAAAATCTTTTTTTTTTTTAAAAAAAAAAAGGGCGACATCTATGTGTTAAACCAAAAACTACCGCCTACGTGTAAATATATTTATTCAATATTCAAAATTTCACGGTAATACTTACGGAAGGAACACTTCTGAGACATACCTGTATGTTGTGGTGGTGGTGGACCAGCATGTTGATGGGGGGGTGGATTAGGAGGGTACTGTCCCGGGCCGTACATGGCTGGTTGTGGTACGAAACCTGGAGCCGGGGCGCCTTCGTATGGTGGGGGTGCTTCTTTAGACATGTTACTGGAAAAAAAGCAATTTTTTTTTTATTATTGGTTTTTTCAATCACAAAGAAAATAGTTAGAGAGAAATAAAATATAAAATTATACATAAATAGGTGTATGTAAATTCTAATAGTTAGAGATACGAAGTATGTGATCGATATCCCAACGGCAGCTAGGGAGTGAATGTAACTGCCGTTGGATCGAAGAATTTTGGCGCCTGGAAATGTTTCTCTAGACTTTCCTTTAAGATTCCTATTTTAAAAATATCTTAAATAAATACCTGGTTGATTTTAATGAGAAAAAGCTCACATATATATATATATATATATATATATATATATATATATATATATATATATATATATATATATATATATATATATATATCAGATGTACAAGTATGAAATGCGGATTTTTTTTTTAAAAAAATATGTTAAATTCGGAAGAATGATAAAAAGTGCTTTATTCAAAGTATGCTCCATCGCTTGTTATACATTTTTCCCATCTTTCGGGCAATTTGTGAATACCATGCCAGTAAAAATTTTCCCCTTTAGCTGCAAACCATTCATGGAACCATTTTTTCACATCTTTGTACGAACCAAAGCGCTGCTCAGCAAGTGCGTGACTCATCGATGCAAACAAGTGGTAATCGAAAGGAGCCAAGTCTGGTGAGTAAGCTGCATGGGGTAGAACTTCCCAGCTGAGTGCTTCAAACGTGTCGCGAACTGGTTTTGCCGTATGTGATGGAGCATTGTCATGAAGAAAAATGACTTTGTATTGCCTCTTTCGGTATTCTGGCCTTTTTTCAAGCAGCGAGTGGTTCAAATCGGTCAATTGTTGTTGGTAATGTTTAGTATTAACCGTTTCCCCAGGTTTTAATAGCTCATAATAGACCATGCCCCTCTGGTTCCACTAAACACAGAGCATCGTCTTTCTGCCAAAGCAATTCGGTCTTGCGGTCGATGTGGATGGTGCGCCTGGGTCTACCCATGATTTTTTGCGCTTGGGATTCTCAAAATAAATTCATTTTTCATCCCCTGTAACCATACGATGCAAAAACGACTTCCTTTTGTACCGAGCGAGCAAAATGTCACCCGTGTTTTTGCGCTTTTCCATTTGCCAGTCGTTCAACTCATGCGGTACCCATCTACCGGCTTCTGAATATTTCCCATCTCTCGTAGCCGATTGGAAACAGCTTGTTGACTAACGCCCAACTGCTCGGCGAGTTGTTTTTGTGTTTGCGAATCATCTTCGTCCAACAATGCTTGCAATTCTACATCTTCGTATTTTTTTGGCGGTTTTCCACGTTCCTTGTCTGCAACATCGAAGTCACCACTTTTGAAACGCCGAAACCAACGTTCATACATATCTTGCGATGGAGCATATTCACCATAAGCTTCTCGAAGTAATCGGTATGGTTCAACAGCAGTTTTCTTCAAATGAAACAAAAAAATAATGCTGTCCACGTTGCTCTTTGGTCGGTATGAATTTCGACATATTGAACACAACACCACAACACTATGCACACACTTTTCCAATTTATCACTCGTGCGCGTCTGACACTTGTTGATGGCACAACAAAATGGCGTAGTGTCAAATTTTTATAGCACAAACTGCATTGGTGCACCATCTGTTTTCTGAAATCCGCATTTCATACTTGTCCACCTGGTATATACAGTCGACACTCTATATAGTGAAAGACCAAAATGTTGACCGAAATTTCACTATAAAAAGTTTTTCACTATATAAAGAAAAAATCCGTATATATTGCTATGTATGAATTTTATATAGGTCTTGAAAAAATTGCACTATAAAGAATTTTTCACTATATAGAGTTTCACTATAAACAGTGTCGACTGTATATATATATATATATATATATATATATATATATATATATATATATATATATATATATATATATATATACACAATATATGTATAAGTAAACAGGATTTTTTTAAAATAGCCCATATTAGTGGCCCCATCTATTGGATATAATATGCGTTGGAAAGATATATCTGACAGTGACATTACAGTCCCTGGCCAAATTATTAGACGCACTGTATTTTTTTTAGTAATTTTATGTTTCTTAAGAGTTTTTATGCAATAATGGTATATTTAAACTACAATATAATTGATTTTTATTTAAAAGAATTGTTGTAGACTACATATTTGTATTTATTTTTAACATATGGCAACACTGTGTTGACAAAGTGATACATGAACGTAAACAAGTACAAACCTGTATCAGTCGCGATCGGAATCGAGTCAGGTACGGACGTGTTTCTGTGGCTTTATGGACTGTGATTGTTTGTTTAACAGTTTTTATACTACTCAGTTATTAGTTTATTTTGTATGCAGTGTTTTTTAAAAAAGTAATTGGACTATTTTCATTATGGGTAGAAAAGGCGATCTTTCACCACGTAAAAAAGCTGAAGTGAAGGCCCTTGTGATTGCGAAAACATTTACAAACCGAGAAATATCACGAAGATTGGAGGTTTCTGAAGCTAGTGTACGACGCATAAAAAAGAAAATTGAGTCAGGGAAGGAATTAAGCCCGAAAAGAAAGAAAAGATGCGGTAGAAAACCAATTTTCACTCCACGGTCAGAGAGATGTTTGAAGAAAATTTGTGTAGAAAACAGATTTGCTACCACAAAGGTAATAAAATCACAACTCCAGGATGCTAGCGTAAATGCTTCTGAGCGCACTGTTCGAAGAAAATTGAAAGAATTAGATTTTAAGGCCTGTCGCCCCGCCAGGAAGCCCAAGTTAACAGCTGCAATGAAAGCAAAGCGCCTGAAGTGGGCCAAACAATGGCAAGACAAAGATGTGGACTTCTGGAGATCGGTAAGATACAGCAATTTAATCAATAATTGATACATTATTATCATTTTCAGTTAAATAAAGCAAATAAACATGGAAGTTTATATATTTTTTCCTATTTTTGACAGGTCTGCTTCAGTGACGAAAGCACATTCGAAATTTTGCAGAATAAAGCTCAGTATGTGCGTCGTCGTCATGGAGAAAAGTTTCATCCTGATTGTGTCGTCCCGACGGTTAAACATCCCACCAAAGTGATGATTTGGTCAGTCATCAGCGGCAAGGGCACTGGACGTCTGTACGTCGTCAAAGGAATAATGAGGCAAGATCAGTACAAAGAAGTATTACAAAATCGGTTGATTCCGCAGCTCAGAGAATAGTTTCCAAATGGGGAACCATTCACTTTCATGCAAGATGGAGCTCCCTGCCACACTGCTCGGTCTGTTAAAGCTTTTTTGGCAGAAAAAAATATCCCTCTGTTGGATTGGCCCTGATATGAACCCCATTGAAAATGTGTGGGAGCTGATGAAAAGAGAAGTGGCTAAAGATGTGATTACCAACAAAACCCAGCTCCTAGAAAAGATTATTCATGTGTGGAATCATCATCCTCAAATGCAGGAGACAGTACAATCTTGCATTGATAGCATGCCGCGCAGAATTAAAGCTTTGATAGCGGCTAAAGGTAGCTCAACTAAATATTGACTTTTACTAACATTAATTTCACTTTTCTTTTAAAACTTAATAAACTTATGCTTTTCTAAATTAATGCTGTTTTATTTATGTCAAATAAATAGGTAATTGATTGGATAATATAAAAATAAAAAACAAATCAATTTAAAATAATAAAACGGTACAATATCACTCGGTAATTAATATTTTACATGAAATCTTGCAGTGCGTCTAATAATTTGGCCAGGGACTGTATGTCTAATTTTCATGGCAGTCGGGTGAGTAGAAGCTGAGATATTACGCCTAAAGTGACAATGTAGTTTTAGCTATCGGTCAATAAATGAACATCCTTACCTATTTTGTGTCGAGCACTTTCTTAATGAGTTTTTACGTTTGAATTAACTAAAATTAATGGAAACCCCCCCTTCTTATAAGTCGGTTAAAAATAAATGTGAGAAGCTTCAAAGATAAGATAGATATTGTAGCAATTAAATAGAATAATGTATGATTAACACTTATAAATAGCGAATTTTCACAAAATGTTGATAATACTATAATGGGAAACATAAGTGATAATAGTGATAAATCGTTATTAAATATAATAGTTTAGTTATTAGGTTACACAATTTGATGAACCAAAATGCGTCTGTGTAAGTGTTACGTTTGACTTGGTTGAGCCAAAAAAAATATTTATTTAAGCACTAAATAACACCACCTACAGAGTAAATTCAAATATATCCCACTGGTACAATTGAGAGATAAATTTTAAAGTAAATTAACGTTTCTAGTTCAACTTTCGGATGAAAGACGTCTCAGAAGTAGTGCAACCCGAAGACCCTTCGATTTTATAGACTACCAAAAATTCATAACCACTCCGTCCAATCGTGCAAATCTCCTAAATCATTTTACAGTAAAAACTCAAAAGTCAAAATAGTCAAACACCATAAAGTCGGGCTATGCGAGTATTCGGGTCGGTTTTGACGTTGAATCATTATACTACTGTGATCAAAAAATAGTAAGACCTTTTGAGATAAAACGCAAACGGGTTATTTCTTTTCCAAATTTATTTCGTCCCCTCCAAAGTAATCCACCTTGGATACAATGCATTTATGCTAACGTTTTTTCCAGTCTTCGAGACAGTTGTTGAATTCGATTTCTGGAATGGCCTTTAAAGTCTTCTCCGATTCGGTTTTAATCTCCTCAGTCCACTCAAAACGATGTCCTCGAAGCGGTTTTTTGAGTTTAGGGAATAGCTAGAAGTCCGACCGAGTTAAATCACGCGAATAGGGCGATTGCGGAATGATATGAGTTGCATTTTTGATAAAAAGTAGCAAAGAACCAATGCTGCGTGAGAAGGCGCATTATCGTGATGAAAAAACCAAGAGTTATCGGCCCATAATTCCGGCCTCTTGAGACGAATACCACTCAAATAGTATTCCTTGTTGACAGTTTGGCTCGACGGAAGGAATTCATAATGAACAATACCACGATAATCGAAGAAAAACTGTTAACATCACCTCGATTTTCGACTTGCCTTGGCGTGGTTTCTTCGGTCTGGGGGCCTCACCTCTAGCACGATATTCCCTTGATTGGTCGGCAGTTTCCGGATCGTATACGTAAATCTATGTCTCATCTCCCGTAATGATGCGCTTGATGACGTTTTGGGAGTCCGAAATCATGGTTTCACAGACATTAACACGACGCTCTTTATCGAAAAAATTGAGTGTTTTTGGTACCAAACGAGAGGAGACGCGTTTGAGGCCAAAGTTGTCTTTTAAAATCGATTGAATTGATCCAAATAATAAGTTGGTGATATCAACAAGGTCTCTAATTGTCACTCGACGATTTTTGTGCACCAAATTCTTAATTTGCTTGACGTGATTCTCATCGGTAGATATTGAAGGACGACCAGGATGTTCAACGTCCTCCACACGATTATACCAATCAAAAACACTTGCTCTGGATAGAGCATCATCATCATCATCATCATCAAATGACTTTCTTATCATTTCGAACGTTTGGGAAGCCGAAAAAAAAAACCATTTTTAAGACAAAATTTAATGCGGCTTCTTTGCTGAATTTTTTTACTCATGTTAAAAATCGAAAAAAACGCACTTTTGTTGTTGAACGAATGCAAGCGAATCTTATTAACTACTGACGCTATGGTCTTAAAATTTGACACAGATGGCAGTTAAGGTCCTACCAACCTAACGAAAAAAAATTAATCCGATTTGGAAATGCTCGGGCGATTTAAATTTAAAAGTCTTACTATTTTTTGATCACAGTAGTATAAAAATGTTCCAGTGTTAACGACTTAGTTTCTATAATAGCATACATATTTGGGCATAATAACCCTGAGTCATCATTGGTTGATTTAATAGACACATGTCTGTCGCCTGTATAGTTCATTTTTGCAAGTAATATTTTATGAACAAACTTCAAGGACAGCCATGAGTTCTCTACTATCCTTCTCCTGTCCTAGCGAATATTTTTATGGAAGCGCTTAATGAAAGTGTCAGAAGCTTAGCGCCTCCAAAACTAAACTGTTGGGTTATTTATATTAACGTCACATTTATTATCTGTCACATGGTCAAGGAAATTTTAACATGGCTTTGAATCATCTCAATCGTCAACATAAATATAAAATTTACAATGAAAACTGAATCACATGGTACCTTTCATTTGCTAGATGTACTGTTATTAGGTTTATAGAAAGATAGTTCATAACAATAGATGTCTGAATGGTAATGCACATTATTTTACTTCAACCAACATTATTATACTTCGACTCACTAGTACTAGAGCTTCAACATTCTACAGGTCATATCATCAATATAATATAAACCAAAACTCTTCCTTCTATTTCCAATTACGATAAACAAAAGTATAGGGAATCAATTGCAATTTACAAACACCCCGACCAACATTAATGCACTCGCGGAAAGCGATCATTAGACTGAGACAGGATTCACTAAACTCCAGTCAGGCATGAATTCTTGGTTTGTGTAAGTTCGAATCTCGAAGAATAACGATCCCTCGTGCAATCATAGGTCACACGCCGAAAAGTGACTTTAAATTGACGTGTTGGTATAATCCCAAAAATCACGATTGGTTGTTTTAAACTTTTTTGTTTCAATTTTATTTTCTTTGAAGCGTGTAACACCGATAATTTACGCCAGCTGCCAACAAACGACTGCGCATTCCATCTGTTTGAAATTTTGAACACAACCGTTATAAGAATCATGCTTACTAACGGTCGTGCCGCTTAACAAAACTTTCCGCGATTTTGTAGAAATTTACCAGACTTATTACTCAACCCTCGTATTGTATACTCTATTTATTTGAAGTGATCAAGCAGTAGTAAGGGCTCCAAAGTTGTACCTACATTTTACCGTCATGCAGCAGTCCAACAGCTTTATTGGAATATCATCTCGCATCGGTCTAATATTCGCAATCTCTTATGTTCGAATACAATAGGAAAACAACCCTTTTTTGGTTGTTTGGAGCTAAATAGTCTGAAATAGTTCTGGCCAGTGGTGGTGCGCTTGGGCCTATACGTATTATTTGCGAATAGTATGAATAAAGCAGTTTAAATGAAACATTAGGCATGACATTCTGAAAACGGTACGTCTGCTAATTTATAGGTCAAAATGTTCTTGGCGACTTCACCTTTAACCTGTCCCATATAAGTTCTATCGGACTGAGCTCGCAATGATATAAACAGTAATATTACGTTTTTTTTGGCCATTTCGTCGATGATGAAACTTGTGTTCTTGTGTTTATTTCTGAGCGTTACAAGTTCTAATAACACTCTTAATGCTGTCTTTTGGAAATGAAATATTTTTTTTCGGTCATCCAAGATTGGATGTCTTTTTCAGCTAACCGAAGGTTGGGACTCGTTCTAATTTTTTAGAATGACAGCTGGCGTTATCCATTACAATAACATAACCGTCTGGTATTAAGTCTATCATCTGCGAAAACCAAGCTTCAAATATATCGCAACTCATATCTTCGTGATAATCTCCTGTTTTGTTGTACATATATATATATATATATATATATATATATATATATATATACTATATATTATATATATATATATATATATATATATATATATATATATATATATATATATATATATATATATATATATATATATATATATATATATATCAAAGATTTTCTACAGCTGACGCTGTCTTCCTTCTCTCAGCCTTTGATTCCATCCGTTTCTATCTTCCCAGTCTCCATCTGTTAGACCCCTGTCCTCCATAGCCTCGTCCATATCGTCTCTCCACGATCGTCTGGGTCTTCCTCTTTTTCTTCTCCCTATAGGGCTCCACTCCGTTATTTTCTTTATCCACTTATTATCTTCGCTCCGTCTTATGTGTCCATACCTATTTTAATCGTTTTTCTTCAATGGTGTTTATTGCGTCCTCTTTGATGTTAATTCTGCTTCTTATTTCTTCATTTGTTATTCTCTCCATACGTGTCACTCTACAACATCTCCAATACTCCATCTCTACCGCGTTAACTTTAGATTTATTTCTTTTGTTGATCGTCCATGTTTCTGACCCGTATGTCATTATGCTCTGTATTATTGATTTGTATATGCGTGTTTTGTTTCTTTTTGTAATGTGTTTATCCCACAGGATCGAATTTAATTGTCTTATGCATGTCCACGTTTGTCCTAATCTAGCTTTAATCTCTTCTTCTGATGTTGCGTTTTTTGAAATGATGGTTCCTAAATATTTAAATCTATCGGTTCCTTTGATTATTGTTTCATTATCGACTTTTAGATTCTCCATGTTTCCCTCCTTTGCTGTTAGATATTCCGTTTTATCAAAGTTTATTGCTAATCCTGCTTTAGTGTATTCTTCTTTCAGTTTTCTGACCATATAACTGCGGTCTTCCTTATTTTGCGCTATGATTACTTGGTCGTCTGCGAAACTTAGAGTATATAAATAATCTTCTCGTATGGGACCCCCATTCCACTACATTTTTGCTTCCATTTTGGTATAGTGTTGGGGATGTAGAGCATCCTTGTAATAGGCCTTTGGATGTTTGGAATCTCTTCCCTATTTTATGTCCTATTTTTATGTTCACTGTGTTGTTTTTCGTAGAGAGCTTTTACTGCGTATATTAGTTCTTTGTCAATGCCTATTTCTTTCATTGCGTTCCATAACCTTTGTCTTGATACTGAGTCATAGGCCTTTCTTATGTCTATGAAGGCTAGATGAACTTCTCTATTCTTTTCCAGTTTTTTTTTCATTGTTTGTTTTATAGTGTAAATCTGGTCTATACATGATTTTCCGGCCGTAAAGCCTATTTGGTCTTCTCCAATTTTTCCTTTTATATTTTCCTTTATGATATTTTTAATAATTTTTCCATACAAACGTCCCATACTCGATATTATGCTTAGGCCTCTATAGTTTGTGCATTTTCTGCGGTCTCCCTTTTTAAATATAGATACTATATAGGCTTTTGACCATTCTTTTGACTTTTTTTTTCTCCATTTATCGGTCTGTGGAACATGTTTCTCAGCATTCGATGTAATTTATTAGACCCGTACTTAATCATTTCATTTACCACACCTCCAGGCCCTGCAGATTTATTATTTTTGAGTGTTTTTATTGTCTTCTTTACTTCTTCATAGCTTAGTTCTATTTTTTTTTCTTATTCTGTTCTTCTTCAGGGTTCTCTTCTTGGAATTCTTGTCTGTCTTCTGTTAGCAGCTTCTTATAATATTCCTCCCACTCGCTTTCTGGGATATACTCTATATACGTTTTCTCTCTATTGTTGTCCTTAATGCTTTAATTATTCTCCATGACTCTGTGCTTCTAGTTCCTCCTATATACTGTTCTACATGTTCGCACGATTTTTTCCCATCTCTCGTTCTTTTCTTTGTTTATCATCCTCCTCGTTTCTGCATTTCTCTCCTTATATTTCTGTAGATCTTCTTCTGATTTTGTATTCAGCCATTTTTCGTATAGTCTTTTTTTTCTCTTTTATTCTTTGGTTTTTTTTCGTTGTCTTCTTTACCTAATAATTCTAGGGCCGCCTGTTTGATGCATTCTTTTCTGTGGTCATACATCTGTTGGAGGTTTGTTAGATACGAATGTTTTAAAAGAACTCCGTCTACAAAATAACTTGCGCTTCCAATCTGCGTAATAATTAATTTACGTCCCTTACCAGATGACGGTTTAAGACCAGTAGAGAGACTTTTATTGAATGCTTCAAAGAATACCTTTTAAAACACTATATATAGTTTTATTCTACTCATTTTCGGTATTCCTAGGTGGCTTGTCGCAGCCTGCAGGATCATATCCAAAGTTGGAATTCTTTTTTCCACAAAAAAGTCATGAATAATACGCCTTACTGCTTGTTTTGTGTTGTCTGTCAGCTCAAGTTCTTTTCTGCCTGGTCTCTTTTTTGAAGAGTTTATATCTCGCTCTTTTTCTTCTCTTAAAATTCTATAAACTGTGGCTTTACCAACTCCGGTTATTAAGGAACATTTTGTCACACAATCGTCATCACTTAAATCCAATTTTGATCTTTTTTAACATAGTCAAATGCATTTTTAACTATCCGCTTTGCATTGTGCTAATTATACGCTTTGCATTATGCTTTAAATATGTATTTATAGTTGGGGAACAGGAAGGTATGTAAATAAAATGATTTGATCGGCAATAAAACTTCACAAAAGAGGATTGTTACCTGAAAAATACCTGGGAATAGATAGCACGCCTCTGCTGTAGGACCGCCGGTCAGTTCACTGGTATTTTTATTACTTAAATAGAGTATAGAAGTGCATAATACTTTTTATGTGTAGAATCGTCAAATTTTGAGCCCTTATGGGTTTATTGTATCGACTTCTCTTTGTGAGAGTATCCCAGTGAAACACCCAAGTCTGTAACAATTCGTGCAGAATCTTAAAAATTTAGTTTCAAGTACTATAGCTTCTGTAGCAATCACTCGGATATGCCATAATACTCCTAAAGCCATTCTTGGGTTGTGGCTGTATTTTTTCCACCAAAAAGCAAATGTTTAATCAACACACGAAATTCTTCAGTTCCATCGCTTTGCAAAACTTAAAAGTAGCCTTCGTCATGCTGCTGTAAATATGTGTTTATAGTTGGGGCAACAGGAAAGTATGTAAATAAAATGATTTGATCGGCAATAAAGCTTCGTTACAAAAAAGCATTGTTACCTGAAAAATACCTGGGAATAGATAGCGCTGACGTTTTTATTACTATCAGTTTCAAATAAATAGAGCATAACGATTTATTCTATTCTAGTTATTTCTTGTTTTTTTCCATAAAAATAATAAAAAAAACACACCTTTTCCGATTATTATGTGATAAAAATATCGATCGTAAGCAATAATGTAGCATGTATATAATATATTTTTCCCATTTATTAAACCGGATTTATTATTTCTGTGAATAAAATAATGGTAAGCTAAACATGGTAAATACGTATGTTTGCTGATGGATATGAGGGAAATCAAAAAACGTCAGTAATTTTATTATTTATAATTATGCAGTTTAGATTGCACAACATTGAAATTAAGAAGGGTTTTTTCCATTTTGGATGTGTGGTATCGAAGTCATTTTCATATAACAAGTTTCATAAATTTTAACTTTATTAATCTTAAAACACAAACAAGAGCTTAGGATGTCAAGATTGCGAAAAAACAGACTAATGGTCTTTTTTACACGGTCATATCAGTCCTCAGTTCAGTTTCAGTCGAACTGTCCGTTTTTCCTATGTGTAAAAAGGAAAAACTGAAAACGGAACTAAAACGGAGACTGACACCTGACGGTATGTGTTCTTTTCTTCCACCGTTTCTTCAACGCCACAGCTAAGGCTACAGCAGTGAGACAGTCTTCATACATGAGCTATTTTACACATGTACACTTTGGGACAGTATGACAACACCTGTTTGAACGCGAAACACACATAACACTTTGAAAGTGTAACTCGGACTGAGAACTAAACGGACGGTGTAAAAACAAACCTACTTCCGAACTGAAATGAAACGAAAACTGAAACTGAGACGGAACTGAGAACTGATATGACCATGCAAAAGGACCATAACAGAGAAGTTCGCTTTCATGCCTATAATAGGTCTCTATCCTGTTGCTTTTCCGGTTTCCTCAGTCGCTTTTCCGACAATCTGCAACTACATTTTTTTTAATCTACGGACCTGGAAACCGGAAAAATGATCAAAAAATGATTTTTTCTCGAATATAATACCGTGGATATATATAATACTATATGGGGTGAAAAGTCTAGGGATTTTTGAAGAAAAAACAAAAATTGATTTTATTCTTCAACATAATACGTAGGCTAGGTAGTTTAAAACACATTTTTTTTTGCAAAATTCGACTTTATTCATCAATATAGTCTTCTTCAAGAGCGATACAATCAGTCCAATGCTTTTCTGACTTTTTCTATACCTTTTTTGTAGAGAGATTTATCTTTGCCTTCAAAATAGGCCTCAGTTTCGGCGATAATTTCTTCACTGGAGCCACATCTCTTTCCAGCGAGCATTTTTTTTTGAGGTCTGTGAATAGATAATAGTCGCTGGGGATCAAATCTGGAGTATACGGTGGATGAGGAAGCAATTCGAATTTCAATTCATGAAATTTTGCCATTGTAATCATTGACTTGTGACACTGTGCATTGTCTTGATGAAAGAGTAATTTTTTCTTGTTCATTTGGGGTTGTTTCTTTGCGATTTCTGCCTCCAAACGCACCAATAACTTCATATAATATTCGCTATTGATGGTTTTTTTTCCTTCTCAGCATAGTCGACAATAATTATTCCAAGCGCATCCCAAAATACAGAGACCAAAACCTTCCCAGCCGATTGTTGTGTTTTTGGTCGCTTCGGGCGGCTTTCCCCGGCTGCTGTCCACTCAGCTAACTGCCGATTTGATTTCGCTGTGTATTGGTGGATCCATGTTTCATCCACTGTCACATATCGCATAAAAAAAAAATCCTTTTTATTGCGCTTAAACAGGTCCAAACAGCGCTCGGAATCATCAACACGTTGTTGCTTTTGGTCCACTGTGAGCCAACGCGGTAGCTATTTCGAACAGAGCTTTCTCATGTCCAAGTGTTCATACAAAATATGACCAACACGTTCTTTTGATATCTTTAGAGTATCAGCTATCTCACGCAATTTCACTTTACCGTCATCCAAAACAATTTTGTGGATTTTTCTTATGTTTCCCGGTGTAACCATCTCATTTGGGCGTCCAGAGCGTTCTGCATCATTTGTATCTCTACGACCGCGTTTAAATTCAGCATACTAGTAAATGATGAGTGATTTTCCAGGGGCAGAGTCCCCGTAACACTTATCAAGCCATTGCTGTGCTGGAACGGTATTTTTTTTCCATCAAAAAACAGTGTTTAATCAAAACACAAAATTTGATTTTTTCCACTGTTTTGAAAATATCAAAAGTAGGGTCACTGAAACCACTGTAACTTGTAAACTAATCGCCGAAATGTCATGAAATTTTGACACGTATCGTTTGAAGGTTGGTACTTCCTAAAAATCATATGAATTTTTTGAAAAGGGCGACATCTATGTGTCAGACCAAAAGTTTTTCAGGCTACGTGTTTACATCGGAATATAGAGACGGAAGGTAAGCCCTTACTTTAGGCGAGGGATGCTCACTTTTCCGGGGAGGGTACTGGCGCCCACTTGTGATTGGCTGGGGCTCTGCGCGTGTTCAGTTCCGTGAAATTTGTACAACGTCATAGTTCATGTGTAATATTCTCGAATAAAACACTGTTTCTTATTGGAAATAACAGGAATAAAATGCCAACCATAACAGCTTTTATGATTTTTGTCAACGTTTAAATGCAGTAACATCTCATTTTCGTTGTCGATTTCTGGAAAAACTCTTGTGATTTCGGTTATTAATGTGGAAAATGACATCTGTTTCAATATATCCGGTAATTGCATGAAAAAATTACGATTTTAAGAAAGTAACAAAATTTTTTGTGCAAAATTTGTAAAAATGGAATCTATTCTATTAATTATATTATACGAAACAATGCATATAAAACGTCATATAACACTTGTTGATTCTCCCAAGTCCGAAAACACGCGTACTGCGCTTACGCAATATCGGCAGTCAGTAGTAGTTTTACACATCGACACTACAAAGGCAACATTTAAAATATTCATTAATTTGACAAACTCACATCGAGCTAATCATGCATCTAAATAAATCATCATAATATCAAATAAATAAATTTATGACTCTTCACAATCTCATACCACCAGCTTTTGACTATCCTCTCTGGCACACTTTCCCTCCATTGTTATCACCCAAACCATCAGTAGACCTTCACCTCCATACATCAAATGTGAAGGATCTAAATCATTCTGAAATAAAATCCAAATTTTTTCGAAAGACTACACATGTGTTACTCCAAATACTCAATAATATACCCGGATGGTTCTAAGACAGAAAAAGGGGTTGGAGCAGCAATTGTGCACAACAGCTATTCAAAAAACTTCAAACTATCTCAACACAACACTATCTTCACAGCGGAATTACTAGCAATAAAAGAAACAACCAGATACGCCATTAATATTAAAGACAACAAAAACTCCTTAATAGTGTCAGACTCACTAAGTGCGCTGAAAGCCGTCATAACAAATAATCCTAGCCATGCATATCTAAGGCAAATCACAGATCTTCTATACATTGCAAAATCAAGAAATAGAACAATTGCCTACATCTGGATCCCTAGCCAGATGGGGATAAAGGGTAACAACAAAGCTGATCAAGAAGCTAAGAAAGCCATTAATAACGGTATTCCTATAACAGGGGAAAATCATCCAAGCGACTTCCAAAACAGTCTAATTATTATAAACAGAAATTTGTTCCAACTGGAATGGGATCTAGAAGAATACAATAACAAGCTCTGAGAAATAAAACCATAGTGTACTCCCCCACTCCACATTCAAAATCTGAACAGAGTTGAGAACATCACGCTAAGAAGACTGGCCACTGGCCACATATACCAGACCCACTCCTACCTTTTAAAAAATGAACCAAAGCCTTTATATACAAGATGTAACTCTACGTTAACAATTAAACATATTTTTGAAGCGGAACATTTAGCAAACATACGAATAAAGCACAATATTCCTTCCACACTAACGCAAATAATAAACACGTATCAATTAAACAAGAATAAAATTCGAAACTATCTCAAAGATCTGAAAATAGAAATCTAAAAGAAAATTATGGCGCCAAATGACCTAAGATGTCGACGCGCCCGATCATCAGTAGTAAGTGGGCACCACTTGCCTCCCTGCCCTCTCCGCAACTGCTCTCGCCCCGCTCGATTACCTTCCGTTCCTATATTCCTATGCCTATGAGTTCCAGCCCCTGTTGGCGTATAGTAGTTAATGCATTTCGTCCATTGTTACGAATCGACCCATTATCTTCTTTAGATTACGCCGAAACAGTAGCAAAGAGCGTTCTGAATCTTCGACACGTTGCTGTTTTTGATAAATCGTGAGAGCGCGCGGCACTCATCGGGCATGTAGCTTTTTCGTATGGAAATATTCATGCAAAATATGGCTCACGCATTCTGTTGATATCTTCACGATATCAGCTATCTCTCTCACTTTCGCTTTGCCGTCATTCCGAACAATATGGTGGAATTTTTTTGTGTGTTTTTTTGGATAAACTGTCTCATTTGGACGTCTGGAACCTGATGTTTCATCGATGCTTACACGACAGCATTTAAGTTCACTAAACTATCGATATATATGTAGTTGCTTTCGACGGAGCAGATGTGCCATAATACTTCTCAAATCATTTGTATTTTTTCCATAAAAAACCCATATTTAATCAACACATGAAATTCATCGTGTTCCACTGTTTTCCAAAAAATGCGTCACTCAAACAGCTGTAACCCGCAAATTAACAGACAAAATGTCATGCCAATTTTTCACGAATCTTCTGAGAGTTCACACTAACTGAAAATTATATGGGTTTTACTTTGTGCTGCCATTTTCGGAAAGCCTCGGGACTTTTAACCCTATGTAGAATATATCTTACTATCACAAAATATACATTTTTGGAACCGGATGTTCTATCTTAAGATAGCTTTATCATTGAAGAAAGAGTATTAAAAATATATAACTCGACCAAATAAAAATAAGTCATAAATGATACAATAATAACACCATCTAAATCGTTCTAAAATATATTTTAATTAATCATCTATAATAGTCGTTATCTTTGCGTCATTCGTTTTAAACTAAAATCCGTGTAATTGACAGTCCAGTAGGAAAAAGGATGTGCGTTCAAAATTGGAGTGTGATTTTTACACGAATGTAAATATGATACAATTATCATTGTATTTTGTCATTATCACGAGTCGCGGCCTATTGTGGAGCCAATAAGAGTCCTGTGGACATCAAACTAAGTATATAAACATTTTTGAGGCAAATGATAATAACATAGGCTAACATTTTGCAAACCCTGAGACCAAACTATATTTTTTCGAAGGTTTTTGGTGCACTGAATCCGACCTTAGAATTGCTCTACCACATCAGGTTTTTAAGATATCCTAACTTAAAAATGCAACAAAGACGGTTTTTTCGCTATATTCGGGATTATATTACACCTCGAAACATCGTTATGGCATCTGAACGTACTACTATTCCCCTTCAAAATGCATTTTGAAGTTTTTCAGATATTTTATTTCTTCTCGGAGAAATCGTCCGTTGAAATTAATTAATTTGGCGTTTTCGTTACAACTATACCAAAAAAAAAAAAACAGATGATCCGGCAGTCGAGAGTAGTGTAACATAATTATATGATTTTTGGGACGCTGAACCCGACTTCGTTGTCGGTTTAACCCCATTGAGACGTGGTTTGTCCTTAATCTTAATTCAGTAGTACTTTCATATGCCGCAACAAGTTTTTTTTGCATCTTTAGGTTAGGATATCTCGAAAACCTGATGTGATGGAACAATTTTGAGGTCGGATTTGGATCAAGCGCACCAAAAATCTTTGGGAAAGTATAACACGTAGGCCGCAAAGTTTTTCGTCTGACACATAGATGTAGCTCTTTTCAAAAAATCCATATGGTTTTTAGGAAGTATCAAACTTCAAACGATACGTGTCAAAATTTCATGGCATTCTGACGATTAGTTTACAAGTTACAGTGGTTTTAGTGACGCTACTTTTGATATTTACAAAACAACGGAAAAAATCGAATTTCGTGTGTTGATTAAACACTGCTTTTGATGGGAAAAAATACAGTTCAAGCAAAGCAATGGCTTGATAAGTGTTACGGGGACTCTGCCCCTGGAAAATCACTCATCATTTACTGGGATGCTGAATTTAAACGCGGTCGTACAGATACCAATAATGCTGAACGCTCTGGGCGCTTAAATGACTTGGTTACACCGGAAAACGTCAAAAAAAAGTTCACAAAATTGTTTTGGATGACCGTAAAGTGAAATTGCGTGAGATAGCTAACACCCTAAGGATATCAAAAGAACGTGTTGGTCGTATTTTGCACGAACACTTGGGCATGAAAAAGCTCTGTTCGAAATGGGTACTGCGTTTGCTCACAGTGGACCAAAAACGACAACTTGTTGATGATTCTCAACGCTGTTTGGACTTGTTTTAGCGGATTTTTTCATGCGATATGTGCGATATGATACCAAAAAAAAAAGCAAAATTTATCACTTAATAACAAAATATACGAAGTATGCTCCTAGTGGTACCACGTCACGTTTTTGGGGCTAAAGGCTGTTGTAACTCGGTTTGACTTAAAATAACAACAATTATGTATAGAATATAAATTTTGAAGAACAACATTAGCTTTCTTTCGAGATATTAAGTGTGTTTCTATTATTTACCGTTCTGGAGTTATGGCTCCATATGTCAGCTTTTTAGCCAAAAATTTGGATTTTTTCAAACTTTGAGCGACGAGCGGCACGGGTTAACGTCGTTTAATCGAGCTCAAATTTCAGCTATCTCAATATCTGGAAAGGGGAATCGTTTTGTGGGCTCCAGACGAACAAGATTCCGACATTTTTTTCCCCCTCTATGAGATCCGGTCACTCTAATACAGATGTACTCCGTACCATCACTTCCGAATATTATATAAAGTTATTGGTGCGTTCGAAGGCAGAAATTGCAAAGAAACGACTCCAAGTGAACAAGAAAAAAGTGTTCTTTCATCAAGACAAGTCAATGGTCACGATGGCAAAATTGCATGAATTGAAGTTCGAATTGCTTCCTCATCCACCGTATTCTCCAGATTTGGCCCCGAGCGACTATTATCTATTTGCAGACCTCAAAAAAATGCTCGCGGGAAAGAGATTTGGCTGCAGTGAAGAAGGTATCGCCGAAACTGAGGCCCTATTTTGAAGGCAAAGACAAATCCTTCTACAAGAAAGGTATAGAAATCTTAGAAAAGGGTTGGACTGATTGTATCGCTCTTGAAGGAGACTATATTGATGAATAAAGTCGAATTTTGCAAAAAAAAATGTTTTTTAAGTAGCTAGAGCAAAAACCTTTCAGCTTACGTCTTACTCTGGTGTCAGAGTCTGGAGTTTCGTCAAATTTTGTCGGCCTGTGTAAACGAAACGAGTATAACGCCAGTATTATTCATTATATATCCTTATTAACGTTATGAAATTCATTAACTCGTCAAGTATGGCAAAATTATTTATATTTTCCGAATTAATTAATAAAGAAGGTTATTCCTGCGAATTCAAGAATTGTTTATTTTAACTACTAGAACCTTGAGGATAAAAATAAATTTAGTGCATCAATTAAAATATACGAAATCGACGTAATTAAAAAAAACATTTCAATTACAACATAATTCCTTTTGTAACCTTCCCAATTCTACCAAAAAGAAATTAATTTTAATGGCGCCATCAATAGTTTAAATCAGTTTGATAAACTTTGTGGACTGACATCACCTTAAGACTGATATACAATTAGAGAAGTCGGGGTTCTTAGGATTAGACCCGGCCAATTTGGAGTAACTTCCTGACATTTCACCTACGATTGTACAAGCGTAAGACACATTTTTTTTTAACCTATTACAGCAACAAATATGTACTGGTATGAACATATAGCATGCATAGCAATGGGAGATTCCCAAAAGCTGGGAATACTATTTCGAACTATACTCTGTTTCATGTCATGTAGAATTATTATATCTGGAATCGGTCTAATATTTGCAATCTCTTATGTTTGAATACAATAGCAAAACGACCCTTTTTTGTTGTTTAGGGCTAAGTAGTCTGAAATAGTCCTGGCCAGTGGTGGTGCACCTGTGCGTATACGTATTATTTTCGAATAGTATGAATGACACAGCTTGAATGAAACATTAGATATGGCATTCTGAAAAAGTATTGTACATCTGCTAATTTATAGGTCGTATTATTCCTTGCGACTTCACCTTTAACCTGTACCCATATAGCAATGATATAGTGGCAGGCAATAAACGTTTTTTTGCGATTTCGTCGATGACAAAACTTTTTTTTTATTTCTGAGAACTTCAAGCTTTACAAATTCTAATAATTTTCTCTTAACGGTGTTTTTTTAGAAATGAAGTGTTTTTCCCGGTCATCCAAGATTAGATGTCCTTTTTCAGCCAATTCAAGGTTAGAACGCGTCCTAATTTTTTAGAACGATGGCTAGCGTTATCCATTACAATACCAGAACCGTCTGGTAATAAGTCTATCATCTGTAAAAACCAATCTTCAAATACATCGGATTTCATATCTTCGTGATAATCTCCTGTTTTGTTGGATGCTAAAAGACCTCCGTCTAACAAAACCACTTTCGCTTTCAATATGTGTAGTAATTAACCTACGTCCCCTACCAGATGGCAGTTTAAGACCAGTAGAGAGACCTTCATTGAATGCTTGGCGAGCAGTTTTAATATTCCCATCTTCCCTAAATTTCTTGACTGTGTACCCCCTTCATTTATCCACGTCTCATCTAAGTAATATATCCTTTTTCCTTCAGAGCGAGCTTTTCTAACTTTCCTCTCTTCTCCAGTGTACAATTTCTCCACTTTCTATCACTAAAGATTTTCTTTCACACTTTTTTTTTTTCCAATAAAAATCACACTCCATAATTTTATTCTACTCATTTTCGGTATTGGCAGACGATAAACAGTAATATTACGTTTTTTTTGCCATTTCATCGATTACAAAACTTGTGTACTTGTGTGGGCTTCTCTCGGGAGTTGAGGCCGTGTTCTCAAGGTATTAACTTCCTGACGCTTCGTTGACCCTGCGGTCTGAGACAGTGGTCGCAGGTTTCTTTTTGGTTGTTCACTGTCAACTGTGTTCGACGACGTAGCGCTGTCTGGTTTTGTGTGTTCCGGAGTAGGTGTAGCCATTTGGACTCGCAGCCAATCACGCGCCAGCGTCATTTTCCTGTTTTTTAACGTTTTTGTTTGTCGTAATGAGGGCGTCCAAGTTTTGCTGAGATTAAGCCCATCGTCCTTTTTATTAAAATTCCGTTTGTATTCGTGGATTTCAATATGGAAAAATTCGAGCAACATGCACTTGAAACAGTTAGCAAGCGGCCATTTCACTGATTGCGGTATGTTGATGATACATTTGTTATATGGAGCCATGGGGAACAAGATCTGGACGAGTTCTTGAGACACCTGAATTCAGTTAACAATAGAATCCAATTCACCATGGAGAAGGAAAAAGACAAACAAATCGCTTTTCTAGACATGCTAATTGAAAGATAAGATAACGGAAAATCGGATCACAGAGTGTATCGTAAACTAACACACACTGACAGATATTTAAAGAAGGACTCGAATCATCACCCTAAACAAAAAAGGATAATAAAAACTTTGACAGACCGAGCAATCCGAATATGCCAACCAAAACATCTGCCAAATGAATTAGAAGATCTAAGAACACCCTTACAGAACAACGGTTACTCTCGGCAAGAAATAGAAAGAGCCGCTCGTCAGAATAAAAACTACAAAAATTGACAACAAAGACAAACAATCCACTGAATGCCACAGAGTTATCTTGCCTTTTGTGAAAAATGTAACGGACCGCATTGGAAAATTGCTACGTCGGCATGATATTAATACTACATACAAGCCAAGAGACCAGAGAGATCCACTTTCCGCTGCAGGCGTATATCGAATTAGTACAACGAAACGTAGCATTAATACAGGGCCAGCTGAACACTAGAGGAGTTGCCGACTAGGACATATAGACAAATCTGCTGTAGCCGAGCACACAATGACCCAGGAAAACGACAAAATACTGTTCGACCAGACTCTAGTCAAAGTTCTAGCCAATGTATCGAGCTACTCTCCGAGGTTATACAGAGAGGCTATTGAAATCCACAAACCCAAAGGGAATTTCAATAAAAAAGACGAAAGGCATAATCTCAGCAAAAACTTGGACAAACAAAAATGTTAAGAAACAGGGAAATATCGCTGGCGCTTGATTGGCCCAGAGTCCAAATGGCCACGCTTACTTCGGAACACACAAAAACAGCGCTATGTTGTCGAACGCAGCTGACAGTGAACAACCAAGAAGAAACCTTCGACCACTGCTACATCGCCTTTGAAAACGTCAGGAAGTTAATACCTGGAGAACATGGCCTTAACTCCCGAAAGAAACCCACATTGTGTACTTATCTTTATTTCTGAGAACGTCAAGCTTTATAATCCTCTCTTAATGCTGTCTTTTGGATACGAAAATGCTTTTCTCGGTCATCCAAGATTGGATATCCTTTTTCAACCAACCCAAGGTTGAAACTCGTTCTAATTTTTCAGAATGATAGCTTGCGTTATCCATTATAATAACAGAACCGTCTGGTATTAAGTCTACCATCTGTGAAAACCAGTCTTCAAATACATCGGAATTCATATCTTCGTGATAATCTCCTGTTTTCTGGGATACGAATGTTAAAAGACCTCCGTCTATAAAACCACTTTCGCTTCCAATATGCTTAATAATTAACCTACGTTCCTTACCACATGGCGGTTTAAGACCAATAGAGAGACCTTCACTGAATTCTTGGCGAGCATTTTTGACTTCTTCTTCATCTTGCCAAAATGTCTGGACTTCATTATCCACGTCTCATTTAAATAATATATCCTTTTTCCTTCAAAGCGAGCTTTTTTAACTTTCCTTAAATAGCCTCTTCTTCAGTGTACAATTTCTCCACTTTCTATCAGTAAAGATTCTCTTTCACGTTATTTCCAATAAAAATTCATACCTTTTAAAACACTCCATAGTTTTACTCTATTCATTTTCGGTATTTCTGGGTGACTTATCGCAGCCTGCCGGATCACATCCATAAAAAAATTCATGAACAATACGGCTTAATTTTTCACAGAGCGGTGCTTGCTATTAATACAACGTCGCGCTAATACATCACCTCCGTAGGAGGTTCAACTTGTTACTCCCCGTACAACCCTTTTCAGGCAGTCTTTTGAACATCCTCCCTTTGGAATGATTTGCTCAGGAGTGCGTTTTCGACCAACTACAACTTACAGCGATTCAAGACCAACATAAATCGCGTTTTCTGCACACGCGTCGCTTCTGTAGCGCTTTAGGGATTTCCCTGTAGCACGTGTGCGTAAATTACAAATACAGCACATACTTCCTATTCAAAGAATCTATTCGGTAATACAACACAGATTAAGCCAGAAGAACCCCAAATGAAGCATTCACCATTGTAACCTCGAAGAGTAAAAATTCCTGATGATGTCTCATGTAGTCGTAGGCGAAACGTGGAAAAATTACACTAAAATTGACATGATCTAATTCCAAAATAAAATCACCAGATTTCTCAGCTAACCAAAACCGTGAAAGCGTCCGTTTCATTGATACAAACTATGTTTTTAGGGTTATTGTGCTTTTAATCTGTAATCTCTGCTATTTTTAATCAGATTGTTTTGTTGAACTGGAGTAAATTAAGCATATTTTTATCGTCGGCTTTCTACAGGTATATTAAATGAGAGAAGAAATGTGCTGTGACCCAGATACGTCCTATTAGGCAGTAATATTTTATACTTAACACGTAGGTTGAAAAGTTTTTGGTCTAGCTACTTAAAACACATTTTTTTTTGCAAAATTCGACTTTATTCATCAATATAGTCTCATTCAAGAGCGATACAATCAATCCAATGCTTTTCCAACATTTCTATACCTTTCTTGTAGAATGATTTGTCTTTGCCTTCAGAATAGGCCTCAGTTTTGGCGATAACTTCTTCATGGGAGCCAAATCTCTTTTCTCGCGAGCATTCTTTTTGAGGTCTGGGAATAGATAATAGTCGCTGGGAACCAAATCTGGAGAATACGGTGGATGAGGAAGCAATTCGAACTTCAAATCATGCAATTTTGCTACTGTAAACCATTGACTTGTGACACGATGCATTGTCTTGATGAAAGAGTACCTTTTTCTTGTTTTATTTGGGGCTGTTTCTTTGCGATTTCTACCTTCAAATAATCGCTACTGATGGTTTTTCCCTTCTCAGCATAGTCGATGAAAATTAGTTCATGTGCATTCCAAAATACACAGGCCAAAACCTTCCCAGCCCACTGTTGTGTCTTTGGTCGCTTCGGGCGGCTTTCACCGGCTGCTGTCCACTCAGCTGACTATCGATTTGATTCCGATGTGTGGTGGTGTATCCATGATTCATCCATTGTCACATAACGCATGAAAAGATCCCTTTTATTGCACTAAACAGGTCCAAACAGCGCTCAGAATCATCAACACGTTGTTGTTTTTGGTTCACGTGAACAAACGCGGTACCCATTTCAAACAGAGCTTTTTCATGCCCAAATGTTCATGCAAAATATGACCAACACGTTCTTTTGATATCTTTAGGGTGTCAGCTCTCTCACGCAATTTCACTTTACGATCATCCAAAACAATTTTGTGAATTTTTTTGATGTTTTCCCGTGTAAACCACCTCATTTGGGCGTCCAGAGCGTCCAGCATCATTTGTATCTGTACGACCGCCTTTAAATTCAGCATACCAGTAAATGATGAGTGATTTTCCAGGGGCAGAGTCCCCGTAACACTTATCAAACCATTGCTTTGCTTGAACGATATTTTAGCCAACGTCCGAAACGGATAAGGCACTGGAAGAAGATATACTTATACTAAAAAATATTACGGCATATGATGTTTTTTATATTTTAATTACTTCCACTTAATATTTCAGTTACCATATATGGTCCAAGTTTTCACGTGTTCATTGAAAATGAGGTGCAATCAAAACTCATTTGGAAGTGCAAACTGAAGCAGGACTGATATCGAAAAGTAGTAGACAAAAAACTGAAACACTCCCCGCCGGAGCATAAAACGCCACCCTTGGAATGTCGCTGAAAAAACAACGCTTTTGATGATAATGTAAGCCTATCGGGAATAAGGTTAATGTTCAATGGGGAGGGAGCGTGAAAGCCGACCGATGTGGTTTAAATTAGAATATAATGATATCACTCGTAGAAAATAAATATTTGGAAAAGAAACCAATTGGGAAATAGGGGTCGTCGAATACGGAGAATTATCGTCTTGTTTACTCTTTAGTTTTTTAGGTATTCAGGCGACGACGAGACGTAACTTTGTTTTTTTAAGTTATCATTTATCAACTGTTGACATTGTAATCCACTGAGGGAAATTTTTACAATAAGATGTACAGCAACTAAAGGTGTGCCTCCTATTTACGTTTTAGAACGAAAAAATCTAACACCAGAAAAAATTACTCCTAGTTTAACTGCTGCTACGGTAAGGAAATAACTAACTATAACAATAATTTATGAATAAGAAGAGAGGGGGGAGTTTGAAAAGCGAGTTGAAGAGCGACGACAGATACCCATCAGTGTGTGTTACTTATTTTGAAGCATGCGAACTCATAAAATAGTCAAATGATTGCAATAGTAAAACCGGTATAGGTCACTAGATTTTAATTCATCATCAGACAAAAATAGGGACGGCGATTAGTTTTAGCGTATTATCTAACTTTCCTTCAACTGAATTTGCTTAATAACAGGTTTAGATCAATAAATTTTTTTTATAACACACGGTTATATTATATAATATATATATATATATTATATAATATATATATTACGTATATATAAATATATATAATATATATAATATCATAATTTACAATTAGAGGGTTTTCACGGCAGGAGGACTGTCATACAATAAAGATTTCGGGTTTCAATCC
The DNA here is from genome assembly GCA_019049505.1 of Pachyrhynchus sulphureomaculatus. Taxonomy (NCBI): domain Eukaryota; kingdom Metazoa; phylum Arthropoda; class Insecta; order Coleoptera; family Curculionidae; genus Pachyrhynchus; species Pachyrhynchus sulphureomaculatus. Next base: position 29,589 of record JAHKBH010001224.1, read on the forward strand.
GTTTCGTCTTTTAGTACGACGTCTTCCGACACAAAATCTCATTTGCTATTTTTCAAGCTGCTCCGATGATCTTGCTGCTGTGCCGCACGAAGCTAAACATTTAGCTTCGAGCGAGCGGCAGCAGCAGCACCGATCACAGTATCGCAGTAGCAGCAGCCAGCGGGAATCACATAAAACACAAAGCCAAATTAGATTTAAGCGCGAAAACGTCGAGCCGAAAATCATTGTTAGTACTGCACGGATTGCAAACTCGGAATTTCTAATATATTATATATATTTTTATATATTTCTATATAGATCTATATTGATTTATATATATATATTTATATATATATATGTATACTCTAAATGTTAGCTGTCACATTTAATGCTATGGAAAAAACCCACGTTCCTGGGACCGATTCACAAAGAATATTTAGCGTTTGGCAGGATAGACGAGAATAAGATGTACCATAAAAAGGTTAAAATTATCGAGTTTAAAAATAGCTTTAAGGCTGCGCTGGCCTTTACGTACGAATCTAGAATATTACATGGATAACTGCTTACTTTACTGTATCGAATGTACGGTGACACTTTGAGCTCGTAATTATATGTTCCACGCTGCTATTTCGGCCTTATATTACTTCAGGATGGATAGTAATAGACGACGTGATTCTTTTTTCTCCCGCTCACTACAATTCCACTATCTTTAGTCTTCGCCTGGGAACCTCGCTAATGACGCCGATTCGCGTCTATTCATAGCTTCGTCTGAAACAAAATCGATCCTTTTCGCGCTTCGCTAATATACTCGCCATTTAACATTGCTGGGGCATTAGGAAAGCATGATCGACCTGAGTCAAGTTAACAGCGTGTGCTCACCAGAGGAACAAAAAACGTTGTTAAAAAATTTGCCAAGCTGTAAAGTGACTGTTTAAGTGCCACCGAAGGATTAAATTCAAAAAGCAATACTGTGACAAGGATGAAGCACAGGCATCCACCACTGCACACGGAACCCAACACCCGGTAGTCAGTGAGTCATCCGGTTGAAAGCCCGCTCGTACAGCGGACTAAGACACAACAGGTCGGCTTGGGTGACGGTTTTTGACTCTCGCGTATTTGGGAACAAACAACCATTCCAATAGCGATCTATTCTTATATAGTTATCGAGAGGTTTTGAATGCAGCAATTCGCAACAGAAAGACTCATGGTAACACAAAGCACTGCAGTGAACACAAACCCCAGGTCTACGAGCCTAGCACATGAAGAATTGCTTCATCATCACGTATTCTCCAGTCTCATGGCCCCAGCCGTTGTTATCCTATTGCAGACTCAATAAACTGCTCGAGGACCGAGAGTAGGCTTGAAAGCCGCAGTTACATCGCGGCACTGGGGCTATTTTGAATCCTTCTACAAGAAAGGTATAGAAATGTTAGAAGAGCGTTGGACTGATTGTATCGCTTTTGAAGATACTATATTGATGAATAAAGTCGAATTTTGCAAAAACTTTTCAGCCTACGTGTTTCTATGCTGTGGCGCTTATCGATTTTTAAAACGGATATAAGTTAAGGTTCAGTTCTCCGATAGTCGTTTGACGCCTCCCGCTGCGTTTAATGTTCTTTCTTTAAAGAAATGCCCTTTATATCCATTTCTCCCCCACACATTCCTTGAACCTGGCTACGCTTCTGATAAATATAGACCATTGTCGACAGGGGTGGCGCCAGTAGTGTCCGAACGTCTAGGTAC
>JAHKBH010000120.1:0-26244 GCA_019049505.1 Pachyrhynchus sulphureomaculatus
TGCCATCTCTCGGACTTTGCACGGACTTTTCAAACCAGCCTCGTATATCACCACTACACCAAACACTTTATTTTTGCTCTCGACGCGCGTTTCGCTAACCATGTTAGCTTCATCAGGAGCGATGATTGACTAAAGCTAAACTACAAAACTACCCTGTTTATACTTAGCCTAACCCTTGAATTACTTAGGCGGAACTAATGGCATAGGCCATCAGTTCCGGTCAAGTAACCAGTAGAGAGGACTATAAGGAATAGGCCCTCTGTCTTTATTTAAACTACTTTTACATTTTTATAATTTCCATACTTTCGTATGCGTTCAAAAAAATCTCCTATCAGATACATTTGTTATTAATCTTAACTTATCTAATCTTACAATATGATCAGCCTCAAGGGCATGTTCGGCAATGCTAGACTTTTCTGTTCTACTGTATTTTAAGTGTGCTAAATGTTCTTTAAATCGTGTTTCAATTGACCTTTTAGTTTGCCCAACATACTTTTTGTCACAATCATTACAACTAATTTCATAAATTCCACTTTTCTCACAATTAAGAATCTTATCTTTGGGATTTCCTGTTATATTAAATATATATATATATATATATATATATATATATATATATATATATATTATATGTATATATGTATATATATATATATATATATATATATATATATATATATATATATATATATATATATATATATATATATATATATATTATATAACAGTCAATTATATGTTCAGAAAGAAGGAACAGCTCTGGGTAGTTGCTTATCACCTTTCATAGCCAATTTATTCATAAGTAAGTTTGAAACCGAAGCTAGTCAAGAATTCGACTATTTCCCAAGGGTAGGGTATGGTATAGGTATGTGGATGATATTTTCGCGATTTTTGATACAAAGAAAGCAAATATTGATGATTTTGTTTCTAAATTAAATAGCCTGTGTGATTCCATTAAATTCACTTACGAAGTTGAGAACAAAGGGCAATTGCTTTTTCTAGATATTTTAATGAGGAATACGCCATCTGTCTTTATTTAAACTACTTTTACATTTGATAATTTCTATACTTTAGTATCTTAGATTATCTAATGTTACAATATGATCAGCTTCAAGGGCATGTTCGGTAATGCTAGACTTTTGTTTTCTACTGTATTTTGAGTGTGTTAAATGTTCTTTAAATCGTGTTTTAATTGACTTTTTAGTTTGCCCAACATATTTTTTGTCACAATCATTACAACTAAATTCATAAATTCTATTTTTCTCACAATTAGGAGTCTTATCTTTGGGATTTCCTAAGATATTCCTCTGATTGTCTGATGACTTATATACTAAGGTGAGACCTACCTTATTTAATACTTTATTGAGTCTCTTGCTATATTTCGGATTATATGGTATGGAGACATACTTGGTGTTATTCTATTCGTGTGTAAAAAAGGTGGAATTCTGAATATTAAACCTAAGCTTACGTCTATTTATTAGCTTTTTTACTATGTCATCGTCATAACCATTAACTCTAGTTATATTTCTAATACGATTCCTTTCTTTATTAAAGTTTACTCTATTCAGAGGGAAAGTGACCAAACGATGAACTAAAAAAATGTAATGAGGCTAATTTGTGTTGTTTGCAATGAAATGAATCATTAGGAATATATCTATCTGTTACTGTGTCCTTCCTATAGATATCAAATTCTAATTTATTATTATTTTTAATAATTAAAATATCTAGAAAAAGCAATTGCCCTTTGTTCTCAACTTCGTAAGTGAATTTAATGGAATCACACAGGCTATTTAATTTAGAAACGAAATCATCAATATTTGCTTTCTTTGTATCAAAAATCGCGAAAATATCATCCACATACCTATACCATACCCTTGGGAAATAGTCGAATTCTTGACTGGCTTCGGTTTCAAACTTACTTATGAATAAATTGGCTATGAAAGGTGATAAGCAACTACCCATAGCTGTTCCTTCTTTCTGAACATAAAATTGACTGTTATGTTATATAATATATATTATATATATATATATATATATATATATATATATATATATATATATCTATATATATATATATATATATATATATATATATATATATATATATATATATATATATATATATATGTATATGTATATATATATTATATATATATATATATATATATATATATATATATATATATAATATAACAGGAAATCCCAAAGATAAATAATTGTGAGAAAAGTGGAATTTATGAAATTAGTTGTAATGATTGTGACAAAAAGGATGTTGGGCAAACTAAAAAGTCAATTAAAACACGATTTAAAGAACATTTAGCACAATCAAAATATAGTAGAAAACAAAAGTCACACACCTATACCATACCCTTGGGAAATAGTCGAATTCTTGACTGGCTTGGGTTTCAAACTTACTTATGAATAAATTGGCTATGATAGGTGATAAGCAACTACCCATAGCTGTTCCTTCTTTCTGAACATAAATTGACTGTTATATTATATAATATATATATATATATATATATATATATATATATATATATACATATATATATATATATATATATATATATATATATATATATATATATATATATATATATATATATATATATATATATATATATATATATATATATATATATATATATATCTATATATATATATATATATATATATATATATATATATATAATATAACAGGAAATCCTAAAGATAAATAATTGTGAGAAAAGTGGAATTTATGAAATGAGTTGTAATGATTGTGACAAAAGTATGTTGGGCAAACTAAAAGGTCAATTGAAACACGATTTAAAGAACATTTAGCACACTTAAAATACAGTAGAACAGAAAAGTCTAGCATTGCCGAACATGCCCTTGAGGCTGATCATATTGTAGATAATTTAAGATTAATAAAAAATGTATCTGATAGGAGATTGTTGAACGCATACGAAAGTATGGAAATTATAAAATGTAAAAGTAGTTTAAATAAAGACAGAGGGCCTATTCCTTATAGTCCTCTCTACTGGTTACTTGACCGGAACTGATGGCCTATGCCATTAGTTCCGCCTGAGTAATTCAAGGGTTAGACTAAGTATAAATAGGGTAGATTTGTAGTTTAGCTTTAGTCCATCATCGCTCCTGATGAAGCTAACATGGTTAGCGAAACGCGCGTCGAGTGCAAAAATAAAGTGTTTGGTCTAGTTGTGATATATACTGAGTAGTATCATTGTGCCAAAGATTCTACATTCCTAACCTAAATAAATGTCGGTTTAATTTTTTTTATTTCTCAGCCGATTGCAGTTAATCATATGTTTCCTGGAAAAACATTCGTTGGTATTTTTAGATATCTAATTGTTTTGTTTATAAAAATGCCTTGCGCAAATTAAGTATATCCGAATCAAAAGTACTGCGCCGCAGCTAAAAGAAAACGATGGGTTTGAATAGAAGAGCATTTCAAAACAGAGAGCTACAGTTCACTACATTTTATGTGGATTAGTAAAGCAAAAAAAAAACTGGCAGCAAATTTAAACAAGCAACGCCTTAAAACTATTTGGGGATTTCACACGTGCTGCTCTAAAGCGCTGCATTAGCGACGTATGTGCGGAAAAAGCGATTCACGTTGGAGTTGAATTGCGGTACTTGGTGGAAAACCCAGTGCTGGGCAAATCATTTTAAAGGGATAATGTTCTCCATATAAAAGACTCTTTGAGAAGGGTTGTACGAGGAGTGACGAGCTGAATCTCATACAGATGTGAAATATTAGCACGATGTGTATTCCTCGCATGCACCGCTCTGGGAGGAATTAAGCGGGCTGCATCCATCGAACACTTTACGTGAAAATACTTATAGAATAGACTTAAGTTGCTAACCATTCTTCGATGCTTCAAAGAACCAAGGTTACTGGGGAATTCTGGATATCCTATCTCCACCCCTACCTCACTCTTTAATTCCAAATTCAATCAACTTCACGATTCCTATTATACACACAAGATCATCTATACAGATGGATCCAAATCAATCAAGGGCACGGGAGCTGCATTCGTCACTGGAAATTTTCATAGATCCTTCAAACTATCTAATCATTCATCCATATTCGCAGCAGAACTACTAGCCATACGCGAGAGTCTCAGACATGCAGCTTCAGGCAACCCTCATAAAAAATTCCTTATAGTATCTGAGGCCTGGAGGCCATTCAACACAAAATACAAAATTATGCCTATTTAAGACAAATAGGATTATATCTTCTTCACCTTAGGGGGAAAGACATCACCTTCATCTGGTTGCCGAGTCATATAGGAAATAGTGGACATGATAGAGCTGATACTCTCGCTAAGGAGGCTGCAACTACTGGTACCCCTGTGATTGGAGACAACCATCCTGATGATTTTCTTAAATTAATAAATAACATTTTCCTCATTCAATTTCAGTTACAATGGGATTTGATCGACTCACCAAATAAGCTCTGGAAGTAAAGTCTACTGTTTTCCCACCCTCATTCAACCCTTCTCTCTCTCCCGCAAAGAAAATACTGTCTGGATCAGGCTGTCAATAGGACACACACATCTTACATACAAACACTTGTTACATAATGATCCTCCACCACTCTGCCCTCAATGCAACATTCCCTTAACTATCAAACACATTTTTCAAGCTGATCATTATTCACACATCCGTTCCAGATATAACATTCCCGCCACTCTTTCTCTTTCATTACATCCAGATTCAGTCAACCTGCCCAACATTATTAAATACCTAAAAGATATAGGAATCTTCAATGACATATAAAAATTACTTAAATTACTAATTAGCTAATTTTTACCCAAAACAAATTATGGGGCGCCAAATGGCCTTGTTGCCGACGCGCTCAGACAAATAAACATCATCATCATCATCCTATGAGGCGAACAGCTCTCTTCTGGATAGAATCCAACTAATACAGTGTATGTTTGAGAGCAGAGGCCCAAATATGGGAGTAGTATTCGATCGTTACTCGAATTTGAACCTTGTATAGTTGTAGAGTGTAACGCTTTCTAGTTCGAAATAATATTTTTAGCTTTTGAGAAGCCCTCTTTGCTATGCATACAACATGTTTATGCGAAGATATTTGCTCCCAAATTAACGCCTAGCAAATTGAGTGAGGATGCTAGAGGAATGGAGTGTTCCGAAATAACTATGTCAGGTTCAGCAAAGTTAACTTCTTTAGAACAAACTGCCGCCTAAGTTTTTGTAGCGTTAAATTATACTTCGTTACTATCACCCTAGAATTTCTTCCAGATCCTTGCTAAGTCAAACGACTTCCGGCTGGCTGCGAATACCTGTATGAGTAGCCGATGTTCGGTTGTTTAAAGTGAATAAAGAAATAAAGGTTCTGTCATCTACTAAGCTGTAGATTGGATTCCTGGGTTTTTCCAATAGACCGTTCATGTAAATGAAAAAGCGGGTAGATAGTATAGAGTTTTGTGGCAGTCCTGCATTGATAGTCAAGTTATTAGAAAGAAATCCGTCGACTGCCCCTCGTAAAGAACGCTCTCTGAGGAAACACGAGAATCATAAACCGTAAAAGCGTAGCTTAACAATTCGACATGTCAAAAAGATCGAATGCCTCTGATATATCAACTGCAACCACTCAAGATTCTCCAAAGTGTTCAATTGCGTTGTTCCAAACGTGTATTACATAAGTTAGAAAATCTCCCGTTTATCTTGGCTTACAAAAACCATATAGATGGTCGCTAATAATATTGGATCCTCCTAGATATTTTAGAAGATGCCGATTTATAGCCTTTTCCATAACATTGGATATTATTGAAAGTAGTGCGACTGGTCGGTAGGTGTTTGGCAAGATCTTCTTGCCTTTTTTAGATTTCAGCCGAGCTGTAGCACATTTCCAGCAGGAATGAAATATTCCCTATCTGTAGGATAGGTTGAAAAATCTACAGAAAACTGGTATTAGTTCGCTCTTGCATTTTTAGAGTAATATGGTAGGAATTTCATCAGTGTCAGAAGCTGTTTTGGTGTCTAGCTTCATTAAAATACGTTTTATAATACGCTACCTGAAGACAATATTGAGTATCCTTCACTGCACTGCGATGAAGAGTTCAGTTTAAAAGTTGACTTTCTCAACTAGTCTTGTTGCAGTAGTATAGCTGTCCGAAAAGTTCTCGGCCTAATCAATATAATTTCCTGAAATTTAAATACAACATTTGCCCAATAATTCAATACTATCATTAAGGTTTGAGTCCGGAAGGCAGCAGGTCTTTTTCTCTCGAATTTTTACATCCAATGATCCAGAAGGTTAGAATAATATTCAAAGATAATTGTTTTACCTTTCTGAAGATAATCGATCAACAAAACACCTTTATAATCTCTATAAATGGTAACACCTTTGTTCGTGTCTGGATTGGATGCAAATGAATTATCGACGAAACCAAGGAGGCACACAATCAACGAATTAGAAACAAACTTCTCGCTTGTCCCAACAATTCCAGGTCCTTTTGTTCAGTCGCTAGAGCAGTTAGTCACCACCCATACGGCCAGATAATTCTATTGCAACAACACCTGTTGAGAAACCGAACTTGTTGGCTAAACTCTTTGCTTCACATTCTACTGTCGATTTCCAAGGAAAAACACCATCTACTATTCCCATATTGTAGTCAAGGATGCTCGATGTTGTCTTCAGACAGCGTATCATAAAGCGTATTTTAATGAAGCAAAACACCAAAAATGCTTCTGGTGCTGACGGAATACCTGCCATAGTTCTCAAAAACTGTGCGAGGGAACTAACACCAGTTTTCTGTAGACTTTTCAACCTATCCTACAGAAAGGGAATATTCCTTCCTGCTGGAAATGTGCCACAGTTCAGCCAATACCTAAAAAAGGCAAGAACATTTTGCCAAAATAACTATTGATCAGTCGCACTGCTTTCAATAATATCGAAAGTCATGGAAAAGGTTATCAATCAGCATCTTCTAAAATATCTTGAAGGATTTAACATTATTAGCGATCACCAATATGGCTTTCGTAAACATAGATCAACAGAAGATCTTCTGACTTATGTAACACATGTTTGGAACAATTGAACACTTTGGAGAATCTCTATTTAGGACACCTACGTCTTAGATAATGTCTTTCCTGTTACTGATTATGAAATCTACTGCACTTTTTGTTTTATCATCTGGGCTAGACCATGTTTATTTTCTATTTTTGTTCTTTTTGCCATATAAATTATTTTGCTGTAGAAAATATGTTAGTGTCCTCCCTCTTTAGTTTCGATCTCCTAGCCCATGACGACCTATTGCAATATGTCGATGAATCAACTAATCAAATCAAGGCTTTAGTGGGTTTATACACTCGCTATTGTAGGCTAAGGCATTATGTACAAAGGTAGATGCTGGCGTAAACAATAGAACGCCATGATGCATGGTAGATGACGAAGCAACTGAGCACGTGCTATGCGAATACCCGGCAGCCAAGAAAATCAGGTTTCTTACTTTTAGTAGAGAAAATCAGCAGAAGATCTCACCAAGCACAGTAATTCACTTTATTCCGAGGCCTTACTGCCGGGTCATAAATGTTTTTGTGAGCCACAATAGATCGAAGAGTCGCAGTGGAGAGTTACAAATCCCACCCACCTAATACTCAATAGAATAGCAGCTAAAAGTAACAAAATTGTCGACACATTTACGATTCTCTTCACTCTCGCTAGACTTATCATTTAGAAGTATGTATTTTAGTAAATCTACTTACCTATACAATTATTTAGTTGTCGTCATAATTAAAATAGCTCGTACTGAACAGACCGCAGGTAAATCTACCGGTGGTAAAACTCCGAGGAAGCAATTGGCAACTAAAACAGCCCAAAAAGTGCACCAACAACAGCAGAAGTAAAAAACCCTATCGTAAGAGGCCCCGAACAGTAGCTCTCCGTGAAATTCGTCGTTATCAAAAAGAATTGTTAATTAGAAAACTCCCTTTTCAAAGACTGGTATGTAAAATAGCTCAAGATTTTATGACCCATCTACGTTTTCAAAGTTCAGCCGTAATGGCCCTACAAGAAGCATGCGAAGCGTATTTGGTTGGCTAACCTATCATTGAAAATGTGTAGTTGCTTTAATACTTGGATTAATTTATTTATTTGTGAGAGAACCAAAGTTAGTATTTATTTTTGAACTGTGTTTGCAAGGAAAGTAAAGAGTAAATCACTTGACATTTTTTTAAACCAAAATTTAAAGTTGTTGACTTTCAAATTATGAAGTTCACATGCAATGCAGATTACAAAATTAAGGAAACTTTTAAACGAAATATTCTGTTAGGGTTTTTAAATTTTTAAAATGATTACATTAACCTAAATGCCAACTCGTTGTAATTTCCGCCCCTTTTTACACCTTGGGTGACTAAACACGCCCTCAGTTTTATGGCATTAATTAAGAGTATCGCTTGGGGTACGCTTGAGCTTTTAACAGATTATGTTTCTTTTCGGTTTGCTAATGACATATTGTTGAGTGTAAATACCTGCAAGATTGGGAAAAGTGGATTTGGCTCGCGTTAATTTATTTTGGTAAATTTGAACTCGGAAATTAAAATACTTTGATATTACAAACATAAAATAATGATTATTGGTTACAAGACTACTAGAAATTCAACGAGTCTTGCCGTGTAATAACATTGGAAACGTTTCGCGTATCATTCTACCGATTTCTCCAACTTTTGTTCCGCGTACTGACTTCTTCGAAATCTATCACGAAAATTATTTAATTCCGCTTCCACACGTTTTTTAGTGTTCCGTATGGACCACTTAAAAGACCACTTCGGTGTCTGTCTGTCCGTCTATCGCACCTAATTTTCTTCAATCTATTTGACATAGAAAGTTGAAACGAATTGATGACCTCATCAGAGCCGTGTAGTTTTGAAAGTTAAATTTCGACTTAACGGATTAGATTTGGGGGGTGAAATTGGAAATGAAAAAAAAAAATACCGGGTTATTGAGTGGGATGTTAAATAAAAGCTTGTAAAAACATGAGTTCAAAAATATATATAATGTAACACTTGCTTACACTTTTCTTTGTGTTATTTTTAAAAAGTTGCGAAAAAATCGCTGCCTTGGAATGTTCTCCACAGGTGTAGATTGTACCAAATTTTTTTTATTAACTGAGCTTCATAGATAATTGATTTCCAGATTGGTGAGAGTTAAAAACCAGTGTCACGATTAAGGTTTTTGGGATATTTGGATATTTTGAAGAATTCCTAAATTTTTTGAGGATCGAAAAAGGAATTTGTTGCAACGATTTTTAATTGGTCAATAAGAATCTGGCCTCTGGTCCATGCTGCTGTTCTGCAAATGTTAACGTAGAAATGTTACGAAGACGGACTGCGGTTTGATGTCCTTGTAACTAGTACATATTTTTCAGACTCCTGCATTTTCAGGAGAAATTTTATCTTTATCAGCTCTGAGATGTTGTCATAGGGCATGTAGCGAATCGTGTTAATATTTTGTTTTCGTAGAGTTTTCGAAATACGAGATGTAACATTCTTAATGTACGGCAGGACTATAATCTGCTCGACCTCCATTCTTTTGAGATGCTTGGAGAAATGTATGTTTTTGAATGGACCGTTTTGTATTTTAGTACTGGGAATTATTTTATTGAAGAACGGAATTATGATGTTTTAGTTCTGATTGAAGATATTGTGGCTAAGAGAGTAATATAGCTCTATGAAAAATAAAGGTAATGATTTAGTGTTTTTGAGCAGAATGGTGTAGTGAGGATGCATTTAAATATCTATCCATGTGGGTGTATACTGAGTGGCTCAAAAATATATCTGATTTGCGATTAATAAGAATGTCTAGAAAAGGAAGAATATTATTATTTTTAATATCAAAGGTGAATTGGATTTTTGAACGTAAAAAGTTGAGATGAATGAGAAGAAGAAGAGATTCTTGACCGTGTGACCAAACTACGAAAGTGTCATCAACGCCATGTTTTCGGGGTTTTGGTTTAAGATGAACAGTGTCAGTTTCTTGTTTTGCAAAAAAAAAATTATTTACCTCATTTTTTACAAGATCTTTCAATTCATCCGCGTTGGATCGGATTCGAAAAAGTATGCTGGCGATAAGATTGTTGGCACCCTGGTACAGGTGCACATAGCAGCGAAACGTCCTACCAAATGGTTGGGTAAAAAATTTCAAAATTTTTAAAAACTTATTTTTAAGTTATGATTTAAAAAGTACTCGAATCCGTGTCGAATCGGTTACCTCATATGGTATATGTATAGTATATATCAAGATTAAACTGGTTTAATGTGAAACTACTGAAAACAGACAAAGTCAGCAGTCTACCTACTCTTCTCTTAATTATCAATCCATCTCGAGATGCATTTCGCCGCATCACGGCTCATCAGGCGGGCTAGGATCGACAAACAAGAGAACAGAATTTATTCGTCCTTATTCAGGTGCTTATGGAACATAATGGCAAGATACAACGAATTGTACCAAGTACGCACACCTAACACTCTAACGTAGGCTGACACAGCAACCTCAAGCCGATAAAGTTGTTGACAAAGTCAACACTTGAATGCAGGTTTTCGAGAGATCCAGCGTCTCGGATGAATTGACAGGCGAGGACAGTTGGGTTGAAAATTTATGGTTCCGTAGGTTGAGTTGGGCCAAAAATGTAAAGGGTGAGGATTAAGGCCCAACTCGACATCAGAGAAAGAGAAACTGAGGTTAGTATGGCACGTTAGTATGGCTCTGTCAGTAGTTCATAAAAAAGATTCGCCTTTATTTGTCTTTAGTTCACGTGTTTCTATTATCTCAAAAACTTCACTTTGTGTTCAGGGTAACGGTGGTATTTTACTTCGCTTACTTCTGTAAATATTTCTTCGGATTTAAATTGTTTTTATAAATTGTTTAGAGCTTTTCTTTTAACTTAATTACTCAAAGCTTGCCTCTGAAGATATTCTTCGGGACCATGGTTATAGTTTAAATCAGAATTTAAAACAATATTTAAGTTGTTAGAGACGGTATAAACTTTTGCAGCATATTTAGATTTTTATTGACGCACCTCCATGGATTACTAGGAGTTCTTTCCCTATCTCGCACAATACACTTCACTTCAATAATAAATATTATTTGTGGTCTAACAGATCAGAAAACAAACATAACATTACTCTGATTTTGGAAAATATATACCTGTTTCCTCCCCAAAAACGGTTTATTATCTATAACACTGGTAAACACTGAAATTTCTTCCTGAAATTTTATATGTATTATAGGGTATACCTGAGGCACTGATTACGGAAAAAATACTGGTTTAATACTACTCAGTATATATCACCACTACACCAAACACTTTATTTTTGCACTCGACGCGCGTTTCGCTAACCATGTTAGCTTCATCAGGAGCGATGATTGCCTAAAGCTAAACTACAAATCTACCCTATTTATACTTAGCCTAATCCTTGAATTACTCAAGCGGAACTAATGACATAGGCAAGGCCATCAGTTCCGGTCAAGTAACCAGTAGAGTGGACTATAAGGAATAGGCCCTCTGTCTTTATTTAAACTACTTTTACATTTTATAATTTCCATACTTTCATATGCGTTCAACAATCTCCTATCAGATACATTTTTTATTAGACTTAGATTATCTAATGTTACAGTATGATCAGCTTCAAGGGCATGTTCGGCAATGCTAGACTTTTCTGTTCTATTGTACGAGGCATGTTTTTTAAGTAAGTACCGTTTTGCGATTCCGCCGCCGCAGCGATACGGTCGGCGTTCCGCGCATGCGCGCTGGTAACCTACATCTCATGTCTACGCACTGACGCCATTACAGTCTGATTCTTCATTGTATACGTTGTTTACTGAGTGTTTAAGATGCCTCCGACAATCGTGAGTCCCGCCGATTGTGAAGTACGGGCTGTTATACGATTTCTTAGTGCTAAAGGCGTAAAACCGATCGATATTCATCGTGAGATCTGTGAAGTTTACGGACAAAACATTATGAGTGATGGAAATGGTAAGGAAATGGGTGAGAGCATTTAAAGATGGCCGCACAAATGTGCATGATGAAGAACGGAGTGGGCGTCCTTCGGTCGTTAATGAAGATTTGGTGCAGAAAGTGGACGAAAAGGTGAGAGAAAACAGACGCTTTACAATTTCATCATTGTGCGACTGCTTTCCTCAATATTCTCGTAGTGTTTTGTATCGCATTGTGACCGAGAACTTGAATTACCGGAAATTGTGTTCACGTTCGGTTCCAAAAATGTTGACGGATTTGCACAAAACCCAACGTTTAGGCAGTGCATTGACTTTCCTTGAGCGCTACCACAATGAAGGTGAACATTTTTTAGACCAAATTGTTACTGGTGACGAAACATGGGTGGTCTACGTCACACCAGAATCGAAACAACAATCCATGGAATGGCGACATTCATCATCACCCAAAAAAGTGAAGTTTAAGCAAACAATTTCTGCCCGCAAAATCATGTGCACAGTTTTTTGGGACAGAAAAGGAGTATTGCTAGTGGAGTTTCTGCCTCGTAATGAGACAATCAATGCAGCGTCTTATTGTGAGACATTGAACAATCTGCGTCGTGCAATCCAGAACAAAAGACGTGGCAAGTTGAGTAAGGGTATCGTTTTGCTGCATGACAATGCCCGTCCACATGTGGCTACGAGTCAGGCGGCAGAATTTTATGAGGAGGGTATTCAAAAACTGGTGCCACGTTATGACAAGTGCCTCAATATTCACGGAAATTATGTAGAAAAGTAGATTAAGGTACAGGCTTTCATGTAAAAATTAAATTATAGCGATATCTTTGCACGTCTTTTTTTTAATTCCAAAACGGTACTTACTTAAAAAACATGCCTCGTATCTTAAGTGTGCTAAATGTTCTTTAAATCGTGTTTTAATTGACCTTTTAGTTTGCCCAACATACTTTTTGTCACAATCATTACAACTAATTTCATAAATTCCACTTTTCTCACAATTAGGAATCTTATCTTTGGGATTTCCTAAGATATTCCTCAGATTGTCTGTTGACTTATAGACTAAGGTGAGGCCTACCTTATTAAATACCTTATTGAGTCCCTTGCTATATTTCGGATTATATGGTATGGAGACATACTTGTGTGTTATTTTCTTCGCGTGTAAAAAAGGTGGAATTCTGAATATTAAACCTAAATTTATATCTATTTATTAGCTTATTTACTAAGTCATCGTCATAACCATTTACTCTAGTTATGTTTCTAATACGATTCCTTTCTTTATTAAAGTTTCCTCTATTCAGAGGGAAACTGACCAAACGATGAACTAAAAAATGTAATGAGGCTAATTTATGTTGTTTGCAATGAAATGAATCATTAGGAATATATCTATCTGTTACTGTGTCCTTCCTATAGATATCAAATTCTAATCTATTATTATTTTTAATAATTAAAATATCTAGAAAAGGCAATTGTCCTTTGTTCTCAACATCGTAAGTGAATTTAATGGAATCATACTGGCTATTCAATTTAGAAACAAAGTCATCAATATTTGCTTTCTTTGTATCAAAAATCGCGAAAATATCATCCACATACCTATACCATACTTTATGATAGGTATAGAACTATACTTGTTGCCGTTATGAAATAGCACACACTTTAAGCTTCTCTTGCTATTGTCTATAAAAAGACGCCAATCATTTGGTTGATATTGTTGTGAACTCATCTTCTCCAAAATACCTCTGACATCATTAAAAAAAAAAACTAAATCATTTTCTCTAGAAAAATATGGTAATAAATTCTTTTCTCGGGTCCGATATAAAGTAATTCTGGCTCCTGGTGCAAGTAAATTCTATTCTTTTAAACGAGATGCCAAAATTTCAGAAGCTTCTTTTAACAAATTTACATCTCTTACTAAGTCGTTCAATTCCTTTTGATTAAAAGGTTGAGGATCTGATGTTTTTATTTTAGAGTTTTAAAATAATACTAAAGGGAAAATTGTAAAAAAAAAATTGCCTACATGCGAAATCCGAATCAGTATTGCCCATTGTGTTGCCTTCAATTTCCATAAGATCTGGTTCTTCAGAGCATTTAGATGATGCTCCTTGTATCTCACCAGAGTATAGAAGAGGTCGTTGAGCGGAGGGTAAGTTAGGATATGACCATTTATTTCGATTTCCAGAATTTATGCTATTAATATTTACGACGCAAAAATAGCAGTCGTCATGGTGATTTTGAGGTTTCTGCCAAATTATCGGTGTTTTAAATTTGATAGCACTTCTTATTCCATTTGACGACTGCCGTAGACACTCACTACAGTTCTGGCACATAATATGAGGTACCCATTGTTTGTCTTGATCGCACAATGTTATTTGAAAGTGGTTAAAATACGTAGTTTTAACGAAGGCTTTCGATATTTTTCAAAGAAGTATTCGCCACAAATACAGCAATAACAATTTGGATTGTGTAAACAATGTCTCCCTGTCGAAGCTACACATGGCTGAAAAGTCCCGGGCCTAACAAAGAAAACACGGTTTTTTTGGTTCAAAATTAGCTTTATTCATCAACGTAATCTCCATCAAGAGCAACGCAATCATTCCAGCGCCGCTCTAACATTTCAATACCACTTTTGTAGAACGATTTATCTTTTGCCTCAAAATAGGCCTCAGTTTCAGCGATAACCTCTTCATTCGTGCGAAATTTCTTACCGGCGAGCATTTTTTTCAGGTCTGCGAACAGCCAGTAGTCGCTGGGAGCCAAATCTGGCGAATACGGTGGATGTGGGAGCAATTCGAAGTTCAATTCATGTAGTTTTGCCATTGTTTTGATTGACTTGTGACACGGTGCGTTGTCTTGATGAAACAAAATTTTTTTCTTTGCCATATGCGGTCGTTTCTTTGCAATTTCGGCCTTCAAACGCTCCAATAACGCTATATAATATTCACTGTTGATGGTATTTCCTTTCTCAAGATAGTCGATGAATATTACACCACGCACATCCTAAAATACCGAGGCCATAACCTTTCCAGCCGATTGTTGTGCTTTCGGGCGCTTTGGACGAGGTTCACCAGTTGCTGTCCACTCAGATGACGATCGTTTTGATTCCGGAGTGAAGTGATGGATCCATGTTTCATCCATTGTCACATATCGACGCAAAAATTCCGGTTTGTTACGTTTAAACATGGCCAAACACTGCTCAGAATCATCAACACGTTCTTGTTTTTGATCAACAGTGAGCAAACGCGGCACCCACTTTGAACAGAGCTTTCTCATAGTCAAATGCTCATGCAATATAAAGCCAACACGTTCTTTTGATATCTTTACGATGTCAGCTAACTCACGCAACTTCACTTTTCGATCATTCAAAACGATTTTATGGATTTTTTTGATGTTTTCTGGTGTTACCGCCTCATTTGGACGTCCACTGCGTTCTGCATCATCGGTGTCTCTACGACCACGTTTGAAGTCAGCAAACCAACGTTTTATTGTTGTTTCTGATGGAGCGAAGTCCCCATAACACTTTTCAAGCCATTGCTTCGCTTGAACGGTATTTTTTCCCATCAAGAAGCAGTGTAAAATTAAAACACGAAATTGTTTTTGATCCATTGTTTTGAAAATAACAAAAGTAGCGTCACTCTTAGCACAATAACTCACAAACTAATGAATAGAATATCATGAAATTTTAACAGCTCTCTTTTGAAGGTTAGTATTAACTGAAAAAAAGGTGACTGCAATAAAACTAGCGCCATCTATGTGTTAGGCCCGGGACTTTTCAGCCCATGACACATGTGATTTAATGTAAAACTACTGAAAACAAAGTCCATATTTCACCAGTCTACCCACAATTTTCTTATTTGTCAATCTCGGGGTCGGTCAGTTGGGCCAAGGAGTACCTGCGTAGGCCTTTACGCTGCAAAGCGGCCCGTTAATACCATGGGACAATTAGGCCAAACTGTAATAAAAACTTAACAATATTTATTACTTATTAGGTACTTCTATTAAACTGGTCAACAAATAATTTTTTTTTTTTCCTCTAGTTTTTTTTCAGTTTTGGGCTTATTGTAGTGATGTGATTTTGAATCCGATATTAGTTTTTCTCTGACAGCTCATGTTTTTTAATATTTTCGGTCGACACCCGCAAGATCTACCGGACTGAGAATAATTATTTTTTTTAATTTCAGATATAACATATGTCTGAGGGAGATTCCTCGAAAACCGCGCGGCCCGCGTTGAAGTGTTGACTTTGTCAACTACTTTGTCGGCTTGTGGCTTCTCCGTCAGCTCACGATGAAGGCAGTTAAGTGTGCGTACTTGGTACAATTCGTTGTACCTTACCATTAAAATTAAACTTAACACATTTCAATATGCGAAACCTATTAAATGCGCACAATTAAATATATATTGTTTGGTAAGTAATTTTACCCACTACAAAATAAATAAGTGGATCAGGAAATACAGACCTGTCTTGTGCCTTATTCCTTATTATTTCAGATGCTCACGTTTCCAATTATTTCAGTTATCCTCACTGACGGATGGAATATTAAAAAGGAGCAAACAGTGTCTAGGCCTATTCACACAGAATATAAACCGTTCAGGGTCCATTAAGTCTCCCGAAAAGGGTCACGAGGTAGTTCATAAACTATTTTTTACGCGACCTGATTGATATTGACTGCTGTACGAAAAGGGCTTCAAAAAATAATTGAAATTTAATATGATTGGACAGTTTTAGATGTAGGCGAGTGGTTGTTTCAGTAAGTTTTGGAAGTACATAACGGTTATCTTTTACTAGCCTTTTTAAACTGTTGTATGTAATTATTTTTATTGAATCGTTTTTGAATGCTTCTTATAAATATAGTTTACAAAGGTTAGTTTTTTTTTTGTTAATTTTATTTTGGCTTGGGTTAAAACATTTTAAATCAAACTGGGTAACATATAAATTTGGTATTACATGAGAATTTTGTACAAGCAAGACCATATTTATATCCAGGGTTCAAAGTTTGATGTTTTCGAATAAATAAGATATGACGATCCTTAGGCTTGTCTAAAAATGTATGTTCATGTAGAAAGTTTAACGTTCCTGGTGTACAGGAACATTTTGTAAGTGTCGTCTCTAATTCACTGTTTCCCTATTTTACATACTAAGAAAATTTTTCCAGTACTTAACTCAGTTTTTGCGAGAAAATCAAATATCTCCTTCTTTCTTCTATAATATATATAAAATGCAACGTCTCTCTGTCTGTCTATCTGTCTGTCCGTTAGTGCGCTTATCACTGGAGAACCACTTATCCGATTTATGTGCTTTTTTCCTAAAAACATACGTATGTTCTCTGGCCAGGTTATACGCTGTATTTTATTACGTTAGGTAACATAAGGAGTAAGCAGTGACGATAATAATGAATCAAGTCGGAAAAAAGTCTGCCGCTAGCGCGTTCACTGCCTAAACCATTAAATATGGAACAATATCACATAGCAAAGAACATAATATATGTAACATCTCTCTGTCTGTCTGTCCGTTAGTGCGCTTATGACTTGAGAACCACTTATCCGACTTACATGTTTTTTTTAATTCATACATTTGTTCTCGGGTCAGGTTATCTATAATCTTCTTTTATATATATATATATATATATATATATATATATATATATATATATATATATTTATATATATATATATATATATATATATATATATATATATATATATATATATATATATAGATAGATATATATATAATGCAACGTCTCTTTGTCTGTCTGTTAATGCGCTTATCACTCGAGAACCACTTATCCGATTTACGTGTTTTTTTTAATTCTTAACTTAATATTTATCAAAAAATATCTATAATATATAAAACGAAACGTCTCTCTGTCTGTTTCTCCGTTAGTACGCTTAGCACTCAAGAACCACTTATCCGATTTACGTGTTTTTGTTTATACAATACATATATTCTCTGGCCAGATTATAGGATATATTTTATTACGTTAGGCAACATAAGGAATAAACAGTGACGATAATAGTGAATCAAGTCCACGCAAGCGGAGCTATAAGATAAGGTCTTGATTCGTCTGTTTTTAAGCCACTTATGACGTAGATATCCAGTTTTCGTGTCATCTTTTTGGTAGTCGACCGGAAGGTCTTCTTCTTTCTGGTTTTTCATCTTTTGCCCATCTTGGACAGTTATTAGCTGGTAACCCAC
Source organism: Pachyrhynchus sulphureomaculatus (assembly GCA_019049505.1). Taxonomy (NCBI): domain Eukaryota; kingdom Metazoa; phylum Arthropoda; class Insecta; order Coleoptera; family Curculionidae; genus Pachyrhynchus; species Pachyrhynchus sulphureomaculatus. The sequence continues at coordinate 18,183 of JAHKBH010000120.1, forward strand.
TTACGCGATCCCTTCAATATTGACGTCGTGATCTGGCGAAGCGGACGATGTTTTGACTCTTGAGTTCTCGTATAGTTGTGCTTCGTAGCTGGTCTCTCAAGGTTATTCCTTTGATTGTGCGCAGTGTTTTAATTTCTGTAGCTCTTATGAGGCTTTTTGTTTTAGATGTTTCTGCTGTATACGTTAGAACCGGTCTTACCACGGTTTTATATATACGCACTTTGCTTTCTGTAGACCTGTAGACATTTTTCCATATTAAGTCCCTCAAAAAACCAGATATTATAGATGCTTTATTTGCCTGATTGAGTACTTTTTGATATAGATTTTGGTAAAACTTCGTTACGTGGGCTTTTCAGAAAAAGTGTGTTTTTTTTCTTGGAATAGGCTTAAAATTTGAAAGACTTACGAGAAAATATCGGGGGGGGGGGAAGCCGTTTTTGCACTTTTTTTGATAAATAAAAATTAACCTATATCACTGACAACTGTTAATAACCACTGATCGATACTGTTGTTTTCGAAAGAATGGGTGAAATGTAGAGGTCAGCCTAATCTTTTCAAAAAATTATTAATTTTTTTTTCAGTTATAATATAATCTTGTCACAAAATTGTTTATTGTCATTGCTTTTGGTAAAATTTGGGTACGCTGGCTTTTCAGAAAAAGGAATATTTTTTTTTTAAATAGGGTTAAAATGGCCTAAATTTGAAAAATTTATGAGAAAAAAATTGGGAAGTAACTGTTTTTGTTAACCTGAACTAACCGAAACTAACTTGAATTAAATAATCAGCAATTACAAAATACATTAAATAATGCAAAAAAAAAAAATTGTCCTACCTTAATGTGAAAAAATGATATACATACGTGCTATATTAGTGACTAGAGACCAAGGTTAGTTCAAGTTAGCAAGAACAGCCTTACCTCGACATTTTCTCGTCAATCTTTCAAAATTAGACCATTTTAGGCCTATTTCTAAAAAAAAAAAAACCTTGTGATTTGTTCTTCTCGTGTTGTTTTCCGCAAAGAACATTTCACTTTAAATGTAGCATAATCATCTCGGCGAATGCGCATAAACGAAACGCCAGCAATTTTGATCAGTGGTTGTCAATAGCATACTAGAATTTCGTACGCTTACGTATCAATAGTTATGTGCAAAAAAAAGTGTAAAAACGGCCTCCCCCGATATTTTCTCGTAAGTCTTTCAAAATTAGACCATTTTAAGCCTATTCCAAAAAAAGCCCTTTTTCTGAAAAGCCTGCGAAGTTTTACCTAGATTTTTTGAGCTCGATGGCTGTACTCCCAGGTATGTGCAGTGCATGTTCTGCGCTACTGTTTTGTTGTAGCCGGCTAATTTACATCGTATTCTTGTCATCTTACCAGAGGGATGTAAATATTTCTGTTCACCCCTAAAGGTGAGTCTTACCGGCAGGACGTTCCGGACATTCTGTGGTTAAAGTTCCGTTCAATGAATTTAATACCCTGTATATCGGTAACGACAAAAAATAAATATCAGTTGTTATATATTTCTGTAAACTGAAAAATGCTTTTTAATGGTGTGCTTATTGGTATGTAGAGAGTGCCATTTAAAAGACCCTAGTTGGCTTTATAAACATCAAATTTAACAAGTGACAAATTTTATGTTATCATATTTGGCTTCCTCACAAAAAAAACTACCTTTACTAGTAAAAGAATTTTTTTGATATCTCAAAGCGAAAATTCGGTAACGACTGAAAATAAATATCAAGTATTAAATATTTATGTAAACGAACTAAAAAATACTATTTAATGGTTGATCATATATAGAGGATGTCATTTGAAAAATTCTAGCTGACTTTGTAACCTGTCAAATTTGATAAGTGATAAATTTTTTGTTATCATTTTTGACTGCCTCATAAAAAATTAAGTTTTTGGAACAATTTTTCTTGGTATGTAGAATAGAAAAATAATGAATTATGTTAGACACCTAAAAAAGTGTCCCTATACAGTCATTCTTTATCGATTTTGGGTATAGATCATTGCTATATTTGCGACATTCCAAAAAGAAAAAATTCAAGTCAGCAGTTCTACATAACCCGCATAAGCCGGATTCTGTGACATTAATTTTTTTAAGATGAGTAGGGGAGTATGCGTGGCCAAATTTAAGTGATAGATAGATAGATAGATATTTATTCATGTTAAATCACAAAAAAAATGTCTTACACACGTCAATAAATAATATAGTAAAAATAATATTATAAAAAATGTAGCCACTATACTGATCAAAGCAATACTACACAAATATTAATACATAAAATACCTATGTCTATGCCATTTACACTCAAGAAAGAAACAAGAAGTCTGGGAACAAACTCCCCAAAAACAAAACTCAGAACCTAAAAGTTGTAACAAAGGTACTCGTTTATAGAGTAAAAAGCATTTTCCACCAGAATTTTTTTAACTCTTTTTTCAAAATCTTTGACTGGCAGATCTCTAATATTTTGTGGTAACGCATTAAAAAATTTCATGGCCCAGTACCCAGGACCCGTTTGACATCTCTTCAGCCTCCAATATGTTGGAATTAGATTTCTCTTATGCCTGGTGTCATGGCAATGCACATCACCATGGGATTTGTAGGACTGATCATATTGCTTTAAGAACCGGAGATTCTCAAGAATGTACTGGGAAGGAACCGTTAAAATTCTGAGCGATACAAATGACTGTCTGCAATCATCCCTGAAACCAAGTCCATCCAGTATTCTCAGTGCCCTACGCTGCAAGCTCTGTGAAGAGTGTCCCCAGACGAGAATGGAATAAACAAGACGAGAGTGAAATACTGAGTGATAGGCATTTCGCAATACTTGCTGAGAAACACAGTGTACAAGATTCCGAAGTACAAAAAGATGTTTGCTCAATTCTTTACACAGCCGGTCTATGTGTGCACCCCAATGCAGCTTTGGATCCAAATATACACCCAAAAATCTCACCTCATCCACCCCCGCATTCAAGTCATACACCTCTCTTAAGGAAAAAACAACCCGTTTAGTTTTATCGCTATTCAAAGCCAGCCTGTTTACATTAAACCACTGTTTAGCACCCTCTTGTGCCGCCAAGGAACCTTCAAGGGATTCCTGAATTGTATCAGCTGCGAATGCCACCGTGGTATCATCAGCAAAGAGTGTGTACTTAGCTGCATTGTTTATATCTGGCAAGTCATTAATATATATCAAAAAAGTATTGGATCCAGCACTGAGCCTTGGGGAACTCCAATATTAATCACACTCTCTGTCGACGACACCCCAGAGACCCTCACAGTTTGGGTTCTGTCTCTTAAGTATGATTCAATAAGTGATACGCTTTCATAAGAAAAGTTGTATCCACTGAGCTTTTGTATTAAGATTCCGATGTTAACACAGTCAAAAGCTTTACTTAGATCACACAGAAGGACTGTGTTATATTGTAGTCTGTGAAATGATTCAGTAATGTGAGAAACAAGATTCAAAACACCCAAGATCGTACTCTTATTTCTTCTAAATCCAAACTGACTTTTAGAGAAGCATCCGTTTAATTCAAGGAAATCAACTATCTGCCCCGACATACACTTCTCGACTATTTTTGAAACAATAGGCAATAATGATACCGGTCTGTAATTCTCTGGGACATTTATATCTTCCTTCTTGAAGATAGGACACACTATAGCTTTTTTAAGGATAGATGGAACAACATTCTCTCTGAAACATAGATTAATTAGCTTAGTAAGAGGTGATATTATTAAATTCCTTATGTACTTGATTAATTTAACGTTCAATCCAAATATGTCGCGACTATTTTTATTTTTAAGGCCATTTATTATATCACGAGTTGTGTTAAATGTTACTTCAGAAAAAGAAAACTTCCTCGGTGGAACCACATGGGTAACCAAATTAGCTGGACTTCGGTCTACAGTTGAATATCTTTGATCAAATCATGTGCAATCTGAGAAAAAAATGTGTTGAAGGTATTGGGACTTATATTATGGGGTTCCTTAGTATTCTTCTTGATTCCCCTCTGTTTATTTACAATGTCCCACAATGCCCCTATTTGATTCCCTGAACTTTTGATAATATTTTCATTTGTCCTTATCTTTGCATTACTTATTGCAATTCTGTACTGCTCCCTGAAGTCTTTGTAAATATTAGCAATGTCAGGATGTCTGTACTGTTTAGACAGCTCCTTTAAGAACATAAGTTGCTCACGCATATTTTTTTAAGTCTTCATTAAACCAACCAATCTTGCCCGGCTGGTCTGTTCTAATCCTATATGATTTTTCAGGAAAGGATTGTAAATATGCCTTTTCTATAACTTCAATAAAAAGATCAAACTTTGTATCAACATCTATATATCTTACACTTACAAAATCCCAATTACTCTCAGACAGTCTACCAAAAAACTCAAACATGCCCCTCTGTCTTACTGGTCTGCAAGTTGTTTTGCTCTCCATAAAGTCTTATAATATTGGTAATAAATCTTCTGGATATATTCAATAGGCTGTGCCAATATTTGTTTGGAATATTTTGATAGATCTGTGATAAATATGTATTACTGCTTTCGTCCGAAGTTTTTTCATTTATATCATTACTTGGTTCAGCTGAATAGCTGAAATAAGACCGGTGTGTTAAAAAATATTTTTTAAGCTATTTAGAACAAAAGCAAATTTGTTTAGTCTTGAACAAATTGATTCGATATTTACTGCTTAATTTATGTAGTCAACAAAGCTACCTAGAAATTTTTCGGAAAGTACCGCCGGGAAGGGCAGGGAATAGTTAATCGGTTGATATACTCAGCTGTAATTTTACTTTTGAAGCATGTTATCTAGTTAAGAAATAAATTGTTTTGTTTAAAGTAGCTAAATATCTATAAGAAGAATGAATTCCTTGTAGAAGCTCCTCAAGACTAGTGGCAGTGTAATGTCCGCAAATATAAAAACGAAGAGAAGACTTTCTAGAGAATACATGCCATAAAAAAGGCATTGCAAATAATTGAATTACAGTTACAGCAAGTTGTGGAACGAATTACTTTTGTGAAAAATGAATAATTGAATTCTTTTTTAAATTACGAGTAATTGATGACTCATTTTTACACTAACCTTTGGAAGTAATTGTAATTGAATCGCTTTTTAAAGTAATTCGGGTATATTCAAAATTGTATTACAAATTGGTTATGTCAGTTTTGAAATCCGAGGCGGACCTTTACTAAAACGAAAAAGTTTTGCGAAAATTATTCTAAATTTCGACATCTAGTAAAGTTTAAATTTATTCCACTTATGCTCACAAATTCCCAACAAACATAATAATTTGCATGTGAAATACATTTCTTTGGTTTGGACTGAAAAACTGATTTGCCAATTTGGGAAATGTACATCTAAAGTCTGGAAAAGGGAAATAAATATGGAAATATGAAGATTATTTTTTATTTTACACCAATGCCTTATTTAAATTAAAAATATATATCTTTGATTGTGTTAGCCGATACTTGTTGGAAATTCATGATAAAATTATATAAAAACAACACTATGTTTTAATTTCCAATATATTTAAAGTCACTTGACAATTGTTTCATTGACACTTGACATTTTAAAAATATATACTTCAATTTAGTTTGCAGTGTTAATATCAATAGGCATGATGACTAATTTTGAAAAACTATTCCACGATGTTGTGAAGTTGTGATTTTCACGCCTTTGTCGGTAGATACTGAGTTTTCGATCATACCAAGGTTGTCAATGGAGGGGTATTTTTTCAACTTGCATGCCAATCAGAAATTTCCTTAGTAGAATTCAATTGGTTTGCAAAGCTAAAATGAATGTTTAATCAATAGAAAGTTCAAAAATATTCCTTGAGTTTTGCCTGTCTAGCAGCTTTGTAGTCCGGTATAGGTACTTCTTTGCCACCAACTGGTACAACACTTATTACTGAAACGAGTTTATAACCAGAAAAATCCGATGGTAGATTTATAGTATAGTGACAGTATTGAGTAAGGCTATAACTAATTAAAAAGGATTCAGCATCACGGCCTTGTTCATCGACGGTATTTATATGATCGAATTGATGTTATGGACATTAAAGTTACCTCGAATGGCAATCTCGCCACTTGGATAATTAATCTTGAAAAAAAGATTTTTTCAGAAAAGCGAAAAGTGCCCTAAAGTTACTTGATGTTATTTTTACCCATATGCAGTTGATACTTATTTGTAGCTAAGTAACTTAAAAATAACAGACATAGGAGTAATTATTACATGTTTCATTCCTTCTAATGTATTTTTACGTGTTCTTCATATTTAAATAAATGCTTTATTTTATTATATAAGAATCATCATTTGCCCTTGAGTATCTGCTTATTTTTGAGAATATACTGAGTGGATATTAATACAGAGTTTGTTTAGAGAACAAAGACAAGAAGTACTTCAGCTAGCCCGTTTTTTTTTTTTTTTTGGTGGAGTTGTGAAGAAAGAGGTAATTTTTATACTCCTTTCGAAAATGATCTCTATAGTTGTTTAAAGCTTAGTTGTACTGTTTTGGCCACCATTCATTTTATAATAAAAAGAATCTAAGTTCATTTAAAAAAATGAACAACTACTGAAGAATTATTTAGTTGTTGGTAGAAAATTGAATATAATACAACTTATACGTCCTGTAAAATAGAACGGGAGTTCACTAAAACACTATGCTAACACAAAGTAAAGTATATTAACACACATAAAGAAAAGTTCTTACATTTATTCCACCCTTAAGACTAAATAAATAATCTTTTATATGCGATAAGAGTGCACATGTTCATAGATAGTCTTTAAATTAGAATTATGAAGATTGTGTAGTTTCTCGTATCACTTATTTTGGGTTTGAAAAATGGCTTTAAAAACTATGGTATTGAAAGTTTGGCCCAGGTTCACTTCCGGTGAAACCAGCTTCGGGATCACAAATGTAATGTAGTCGACAGGAACACACGTCGTGGGAAGTTATTTAAACTGGTATACTTGCCGACTTACTGCTTAGCTTTTCCTCATGGGTTTCATATCAACTACTTGGCCTTTCCTCGTGGGTTTCCTATCAAAATATTACCCCACATACTACTCCCTGATTTTCATTTGGGTAACTGATCAACACTTGACCTCAAATGTCTTAGGATGAGAGGATGAGTAGGATATTTCTGAAACGGAAAAGGCCTCGAACTCGAGGACGGAAAAAGCCACGAACTGATGGAAAAAGCGACCAACTCGAAGATGGAAGAAAAAGCCTCGGACTGTCCAAAATGGCGGGTTATATACCATCACCCTTTCTCTTTCCGTCAAATATTTAAAATTTACTAGTTCACTTAAGGAATATAAAAATGAGATAGGAGTGTTAAACTGGTAACGTGATAGACAAGGACTGAGATTGGTCGTCCTAATCATAATTTATACATATTCAATGCAAATGAAATAAATTAAATTGAACACATGCGTTTAGTACAAGTTGAGTTACACTGCTCAATTAAATATGAAAAATGTAATAAAATTTAAATAAGTTGTACAATACTTGACTTAGGTTAACAATAATTACATGTGTTAAAGAAAGAAAAACGGTTTTAGTAACATGATCTTAAAACTTGACAACAATACTCAATAAAGTAAAGCTAAAATTTTTAATAAATCAATGTAAGCGGTCCAGCAGCAAAGTGGGTGCCTCGGAAGGACCTTCTTTTTTTTTCTCAGTCGACTATGTAAAATATCTAAATTTATTGAAATATTCCAAGCTTTTTAATAATTTATTATCAACAAAAAAGAGCAGAGTAAGGACAAAAAAAATGAACGATTAATTTTTGATGAATATTCTTATTGGTTAAATATATTTTGAGTATTTTATTTTGTACAGCCTCCTATGGAATTCCTAATAAAATTACACAGGCCAACAAAAAAAATATTCGTAGAAACTTTTTAAACCAATACATCTAAGGGTTATGTATTTTTGGGTGCCGAAACCGTGTCTGGTATCAGTTTTTTTGTATCACCAGTTTTCTCACAATATGACATCGATTAAATTTCAAAATAGGGGAAAAAAAAAATCTTTTTCCTGC
>JAHKBH010001227.1:0-24000 GCA_019049505.1 Pachyrhynchus sulphureomaculatus
TTCTTGACATGCCTATACTATTCTATATTTAAAAAAAAAGTCTAACAATTTTCCATAAATCGGGGCAAGGCGTCTAAAAATGGTCACACTGTACAAAGAAGCTAAAAGCCTCCATAGAATCTTCGACATCATCCGATGTAATAACGAAAAGAGGAGGTGCTAGCATAAAATAGACTAGATTTACTACATGAGCTGAACAAGCTAACCCCAAGATATTTAAGCATGATTATCAGCCATTACCACAGGATGTTGCTGAGGCTGTGTATCCAATTTTATACAGATCTCAGCAATGAAAAATTATTAGACAGATGTGTGGGTGGTTTCACCCAAAACAACAATGGGAGCTATAACCAACTTATATGGAAAATATCTCCAAAAATAGTTCCGTCTGGTTCTAAAACTGTGGAAATGGCTGCATACATTGCTGCCGCCGTGTTCAATGAAGGTATAACATCCCTGTTGTATTACATGAATGCAATGAGGATTTCACTTAGGCCCAATGCGCATTCTTATGCAGAAAAAGAAGATGCACAGCGCGTGACGATCTCCGAACAAAGAGCGCATGAGAGCACACGAGAGGGAAGAATGGCCCGCAGACAACACCAACTGGAATTACTAGAAGCTGCCGAAGGAGCGGAGGGTTTATTATATGGCCCTGGAATAGACGACTCGATGTAAGTTGAAAAAAAAAGAATTTTACTCTATGTAAAGTGCTTCTCAAACTTTAAACGCATTTTTCTCAAAACCATGTTTTTATAGTCGGTGACCAAGATTTCTTGGAAACTGCTGAACCGATCAGTCTCACATTTTAACATAAGCTTCTTAAGTATATTTTTTAGTAATTAATCGAAGGTTTTTTTTCACCGATAAATATATTTTTTTTTATGAACAATTTAAGGCCAAAATTTTGGCCAAAAATCATTTTTTTTTTTTGAGAAGACGCTATTTTCGCAAAAAATTTTATTTTGCTTATTTCTTCGATTAATAACTAGATTATACATTACTTTAACGATATCCGTTTGGTTTTTTCATTTTAGATGATCCAGCCCAGAGATATCGTGGTCACCGCAAGACGCCTTTTTTGAGAGGAGCTCCTGGAGATCAGCTATGGCAGCCTTCAAAATTATTATTTTTGCAATTAAAAAAATGTTGAAATACAGTTAAAAGTTACCAGAATAGGTGTAAAAATTTTTACATTAATAAATTTAAAAGTTTTTCTCAGGAAAAATTCTTGAAAAATCCCTTTTTTTAGCCCTCCTGACTGTATATAACCCCTTAATAGAAATGGTTCGCCTCATAATGGGACTCGATAGTATTAGAAATAAACTACTATCTGAATTAAAGAAATAAACATCGTGCTGCAACTCATTTTAAACAATTCCAATTAGACAAGGCGAAATCGGCGCCATCGTTGGAAAAAATTTTCTAATTGAATTTTTTTTCATAACCTTCTCCAGGAGATGCCCCTGAAAGAGGATCAACATGTTGCCGGGCGGTAACCTGGTCTGAATTTGTTTAAACAAATTTTTTTTAAACAAAGTCCAAAAATTGAAATTTTCGCCCCGGAAATTGGACCATTTTGAACAAAAAATGTCTCTTGTGAATTTTCTCTAAAATGCGCCGTTTTCGAGATATCGGCGATTTTAGGTGCGAGAAAACGCGAAAATGGCCACTTTCACCTCCCAATATCGGGGTCAAAAATTAAAATTTTCAATGTTGCCAAGTGTCCAAATTAAAGTTTGAGATCTCCTCTACAAATTACCGTAGGAAATATTGCAATATCTTCATTTTTAAATATTGTTTTTTAACAGTTAACAAATTGCGTTCGAGCGCCCGCGGCTGCATCGAAACTGTATACATAGATATATACGCAACGCCCGTACGTAGGCGCACGGAACTGTATACGCACTGCGATGCTCTATAAAGCTTTGTTTCTTGATTTCTTATTAAAATTAATATATTTGAAAAGTATGTAAAAAAATATTTATTTATTAAAGAGTAATTGTTATATCAAATTTAATTATTATAACAAATGAATATAAATAAAAATTCAATATTCGATTAGGATGGTAGAAGAATTAAAACAATTTTATGAAATATAACTTATATATAAGTAGTAATACTACAGAGCTCCTGTGACAATTCAAGGTCAAATCTCGAAGTGGATGGAATGTGTGTGACGTCAGAGTCCAAAGATTGGGCGTGGTCTGGTGAAGAGATGAGTCATCACGGCGAAGAATGACCTTGATTTGACCGTTGGTTGTTGAAGAATAGAGAGTTATCGTACGTAATATTTTTAACGTAATACGGTAAGTTGTTTTTGTTGATGAAATGGTGAGAGTTGTAAAATTCTTGACCGAAGACATGAAATGGTGAGAGATCTGTAAATTCTTGACCGAAGACATGAAATGGTGAGAGCGTATTTTTTTGTTGAATGTTTTATAGTAATTAAGGTGTTGTTTTGATTGGAATGCAGCGTACTGTATGTAACTAGATAGGTATATTCGGCTGGGCAAACTGTTAAGTGTAGATATGCCCTGTTTATAAGATTTTTTGTAAAATAAAACCAAGTATAATAATATTTTATTATTTTATTGAAAAAGTATATTTTGTTGGGTCGAGTTTTCGCTCGCCCAAGAATAACAATAAATTAGGAAAAAGTGAATGTTTTTGTAATTGGGTCTTCTGGGATGTGTATTTATTAATTTATAGCTATTTACAAATGTGGAAAATGTATTTTTGTGAAAGTAAGAAATATATAAAGGCTTATGAAATATGTTAGTATAATGCAAGTTTTTGTGTGTTTACATATGTGTTAAGTACAAAGACAATAAAATTTAATATTTAATATCAATAGTTATGTTTGAATAAAAAATAGTGAAGAGAGATTATACAGGTAAGTGTGTATTATTAGTTGATTCAGTTTTTACTATAAAAATATGTTGGAATTCTTCAACAATTTCCATTTGAATTGACGAAGATGATCCAAATCCGTTTTCTCCTCTTCGTCGTGTATCGGTTAGATTAGTTACTTCTTGAAGGTTGGGGTTAACAATTTTCTCGCATATTAATTGTGCAATCCGATCGCCAGATTTGATATGGAAATCCTGGTCGGAATGATTGAATAAAATGATTTGAATTTCTCCTCTGTAATCTGCATCTATTACACCAGCTGTAAAAGAAAAAGAGAAAAAATAGTTGTTAAATATGTTTTTAAAATTATTTTGTATGATTACCTCCTACGTCAATCATATTGTTGAAAGTTAGAGAAGATCTTGGGGCTATTCTGCCATAAGTATTTTCGGGTAGTTCAATTTTCAAACCAGTAGGAATTTTTTTCTAATCCTTTAGCGGGTATTATGACATTAGAGAGACTTCTTAAATCGTACCCAGCTGCTTTTTCACTACCTTTGGTTGGTGTAAATGCCTCGGGAACGATTTTAACATATTTTATCGTTGGTGTTTGATTATATATTTCTGTTACGGCAGACACTGTATGGTATAAATTTGATTAAAAATAAAAAATATACATTAAGTGGAACGTAAAATTAAATTATTTTTATATCCCCAGGGAAATGTATCAGTAGATAGGTAATTAACTATTCTTTTATCATCGTGAGGAGTAAGGGCAAGTTTTTTTCTGTGCGATTGTATACAATTCGTGTTTTTTACTTCGAATTAAATTTTCTTGGGTATAAATTTCGTTTTTATCGAAAAGACAGTTGTAATAATCGGAGAAATGGATTGTTTTTAACGAAGGAGCAGTAATACCTTTTGCTTTTTTAATAACATTTGGATCTGAGTATAATTTAATTGCATACATTTTAGATTTAAGGCCTATAAATTCGGATATGATTTTTCCGGCCATTTCATCTTTCATGTAGCCTAGACATTTCCCGTTTAATTGTTTTATGTTGTAAACGTTATCGGTTGGATAATCAGCCGTATCGAACCGGTGAGAATCCTCTCGAATATGTTTATAAATATCATCTACGTAAAAATGGTAAATTAACGAGTCTGTATCGGTATATAGTAATTTTACGGCATCTTTAAATTTGGGTTTTATATAATTGTAATGAAAATCATACAATATAATTTTTGAAATATCTAAAATACTAAAACCTACATATATTGGTTTGTTTAATACAACATTTAATCTTTTCATTTCTATAATGATCATATCATTGTCAAAGATGGTTAAACTGTGAAAATTAGGCTTAGAAATGTAATTTTTTGCTCCGTATCGACCTTCCCAAGTAGTTACCAACTTAATATCGCGGTACTTGCGAACGTTTTCGATACATTTTCCGAAAAAACTATTATTTAATAATTTAAAGAAATTTTTTTCAAATTCGTTTTTACTTTGTTGTCTTAAGCGTGTGTTGAGTTCAATATATGATTTTAACCAAGCAGATTGTTTAAATTTTAAAATTTTATGTACATTAGTTAGACGTAAACCTAAACTAAGAGCTTGTTTTAGATTTCTATAATGAATTACATAGTTTGTTTTATTAAATAAGGTTGTTAGTAATTTTTTTTGTTTTGATGAAGATAAGGGTGGTTTAAGATGTTCTGCACATAAAGGTAGATCTTTATGTGAATCGTGGAGTTCTACAGGATATTCTAGGTCCACCTCGAGTATATAGCCATATTCAGAATCGTCAGGTGTATTAATAATGTTTTCCGAGTAAAAGTCAATTTTATCAACCCATTTAAATTCGCCGGTAGGAAGAGGTTGACACATTGCTGTTCCGTATAAATTATTTATGTCAAAATATGCTATATATGAAGAAGGAAAATTAGGATTGTACTCATTCCCCATGTATTTATTGTTTGCTTTTCCATATCTATTACTACATTGTGAAATTCCACCTCTAATTCCTTTTTCAATCATCATCATTTGTTCTACATCCGTAATTAATTCCAAGGAAACGCCAGATATGGAAAGGGCCGCTTGATATGACAATCCTGGAGCTGTGTATGACCTTAGACATTCGAGACCGTAATGTTTCATGCATAGTTGTCGAAAATTTTCAAAGACATCAGTCAATAATAGTACATCTGTTTTTAAATAAAGTTCCATATACTGACGTAAATTTTTAATTTTGAATTTATCCCAAATATCGAGTGCATGTTGATATTCTTTCTGAGTTATATTACATTTTTTCATTTTGTTATAAAATTTTTCTATAGGTGGTAATTGGGTTTCGTTTAATTTTTCCCAACTATCTAAATAATCGTATGGGAATACTCCTTTTTTAGATAATAAAATTAATTCTTCATCATTGTTACAAAAATTTCGCGTAATTTGTTTTTCATCAAGATTTAAATATGAGCTTAATTTATCTAAACTACTAGACATAAACCTAAATGAATCTAAGAATCGAAATTGAATACTTGTATTATCAACATATTTGGTAAATGAAATATATTTTTCCTTATTAATGGGTAATAAGGTCATTTTACCTGGGAATTGAGTGGCTAAATGTCTAATTAAAAAATGCCCATCGTATCCGGACAAGTTATGTGCCACCACCGGAATCATATGATTATTTCGACAATTTAAATTACATGTAGAATGAGCACTACCTCGATATTTTCCCGTAAAATGACAATGATCTTTAATTTTTATTTGATCTGGTTCGAATGGTTTTCGGCACATGTAACATATGGTTGAAGAATCGAATGTTTGTTGTTCTATTTGTGTTAACGGTAACATTGGTACTATATTATTAAAAATTGGATTTAATTGCAAAGCTAACTGTTGTAATTCATTACAAAACCAATTTATACAGTCTTTACCTGTATACAAATTAAATTTTGATAAACTGTTATCATAATTGCAAAATAAATAATAAGCTATACTACAAGGTACATGTTTCTGATATCTATTCATATTTTTTGTTGTTGTGGTTCGTTAGATTCTATATTTTTTTCTAATATACTTTCAATGTCAATATAAATAACAAATGGTACTTTTTCTTTATGATTGAAATCTTTAAACGATATATATTTTTCATTTTCACTGGGTAAAGTTATTTTGGTTTTATTCATTTTTCTACAAGTAAATATGTGATTAGTTAATGTTTCCTGCGAATAAAAATGATTTAAACATCTATCGCAATAATATTTTTTATGTTTAAAGTCATTATTTTGTCTGTTCAATAATCGCGACATGTTTTTAATTAATGTAAAATGATAAACAGGTTTAAAATTTGAAACAAGATTTGAAAAGTTATTATCATAATTATCATCATCACCATTATTTCTAGTATGTTCTGTTTGAAGCATTAATAAGTTAATAGTTGTTAGAAATTCAAAATCACTTAAATATATCGGTACAATTTCCTTCTTTTCAATACCAAAAACGTTAATAGCAATATTATTCATTTTTTCAAATATTTTAATGTTCTTTAAAGTTATAGGAAATTCGATTCCTTCGTATTTTAAAACTTGACTGAAATGAGGATATGAATATGTTCTACATGGATTTTGGTTTGTTTGACAGGGATGGAGAGCAGCTACAATAGACCATAGAAAGCAGTATTCATCATTATTTTGAATATTTAAAACTGCATGACTCTTTTGAATAAATTTCGGTACTGATACATAAGTTGAAATATTTCCTGCTGCATTTATCGGTATAAAATTATTTAAATTTATTTTTAATTGTAAAATTTCATAAAGGGCGTATCCGCTGTCTTTCTCCTGGAACTCTTCTAGTTTTTTGAGTATATTATTTTGAATATGATTAATATAAAATTCCTTCAAATCTGTATTTCGATCAATTATACGATTTTTGGTAGTAAAATGTTTAATATCCGTTTCTCCAGTTTGTGGTTTTATAAAGTTTGCCAAAAATATAACATTAACTTTTAGTAAAGATTTTTGTAGGTCTTTTTTGACTTTACGCGAAAAAGATTGAAATGCTTTATTAAAAAATATTACAGGATCTTTAATACGTAAATTAATTATTGCTCCTGTTCGTATACGATTATTGAAACAGGATTCTAAATCAACCCACATTAAGTTTTTTGTTTTATTTGAATTTTTATGACATCGAAATTGTTCTCTAAAATTTTTCAAAAGACTTATAATCGATTCCAATTTTGAAAGACTATTTTTCTTAATATGTGTATTACGTATATATTTCTTTAAAATAAAAATAATTTTATTTAAATATTTTATCCACTTAACATAGTCATTTTTATTTTTAATCAACTTACCAAGGTCTTGAATTTTTAATAATACTTGATTGCTTAGTTCTATGATTTCTTTTAGTTCTGCCATGGTGCAATTACAGTATTAAAATAAAAATAAATTACCATGAAAACAGCTTAAATATGATTCATAGGAGAAGAATGTTTTATGAGCAATCATATACGTTATTGCGAATTAAGGTGCGGTGGAATGCGGTATAAGAAAAACAAATTATCTTGAAGATAGGTTTAAAAATATGTTTCATGGGAACAACATTTTATGAATAATTAATTATATACGTTATTGAGAATCAATTAAGGTGTGGTGGAATGCGGTATAAGAAAAATAAATTAACTTGAAGATAGTTTAAAAATATGTTTATGGGAAAAACATTCTATGAATAATTAATTAAGGTGTGGTGATGTGTTATAAAAATAAAATAGATTGGTATGTGAAAAGGTGTGGTATTTTAAAATTTACTGTATGTATACATGTTAAAGTGCTAATTGTTAGAATGAATCTGAATCATAACAAAATTATAAAAGTAAAAAGTTTAAAAACTTTAGTAATTACAAGTCTTTGTGTTAATTGTAGTAATATATATAAAATATTTCCATTGTTATTTCAACAACTTAATACGATACCGGAAATATTAAAGGGAGACATTATTGCTAATTATAGCAACTATAAATGGGAAAATGCTGAAAAAATAGGTGACCTAGATGACTATGATGATATTTTACGTAAAATAATTGAACAAGAAAATATATATTCACATTACAATATTCCTAGAATAAATAATGGACGTTATCACAAAACCTTATTTCAAGAAGGAAGAATTGATGTTTTAGTAAAATATAGTAGAGGATGTATAAGATTAACTATTTGTATCACTTGTGCTCGCAAACTTCGATATTACCGTTGGATGCATTCATTAGAAAATATGATTATAATTCGAAATTCTTGTATCACATTGAAAATAGCATCTTTAGATATATTAGCTATACATATATGGACATTTGATAATCTATGCGATTTTTGTTTAAAACCTTTTATAGTACCTATTTATTATTTTCCACTGGATGTAATTCTTTATAAAAATCGATATCCCAAGACGAATAAAGCCGCATGGAAATTGTCTAGTACATTAGTAATGAATAAGGAAAATAATAATATTAGTATAAAAAGATATCATGTTTTACAAATTGTTAAAAAATTAGAGGGTTTTAATGTTAACAAAACTATTGTAGATGAAATTAAACAATATTTAATATCTTGCTATGAGAATCTGTTATCAGATTCATCTGATGATGAAATATAATTATTGTAATATTGAAATAAAAAATAAAAATGTTTTTAAAATAAAATGTGTTTTTATTACTGACCCATTATTATACAATAACAGTTTTAATTACTAATACTACTGGTTATATTTGAATTAAAAGGTTTTTCTTTTAATCTTCTATTATTTTTTCTACATGTTGCTAAGCGATTAACATATTTATTTGTACTTTCCAAGAGATTTTCTTCTCGTTCAACGCAGGATTTAAGATTTGAAAAAGTTTTCACTTGCTCAGTATTTTGTTTTTCCAAATTTTTCTTACATTCTTTTAATTCTCCATCCAGTTGATAGGTTTCATGTACTAAATTGGTAAAATTACTTTTTAAATTTTCAATTTCTTTATTTAAATCTGAAATTAATAAATAGGAAACGTTGTGTTTTTCCTCACATCTATTTAGTGTTTCCGTTAGATTTGTTTTTAATAAATATAAATCAGATTCCAATTTAATATTTTCTTTAAGAAGAGAAATATGTCTGGTATAATTTACTGAATTGGTTAAATTTTCATTAATGCGTTCATATTCTTCAAATTTTTCCAAACAAATATCCGTAACAGCTAATTCATTATCATATAGATCCTTATAATTTTCAAGGGTTCGAGTACATTCTTGATATAAATTTAAACTTGTATTATAGAGTGATCTATGGTCTTCTAATAGGTATTCATAATTGTCTCTTAAGTTATCGCAATTATTAATTTCAGTACCAAAAACTATATAAAGTAGAAAACTAAAAATTATCAATATAATTTTACTAATCATTTTTTTGTTTTGTTATCCTACGTAGAAGTTTATTATAATGATTAAAAATTTTATTAATGTAATGTTTTATATAAGAAATATTAGGAGGGGGATAAATATTTTTTGACAACATATATTTTAAATATTGTTTATTATAATAATAATAATAAATTTACAAAATTTACAAAAACTTAAATCTAATTAAAACAAAAATTATAAAATTCTATAACCTAATCTACGCACATCCTCCCAGCTTAAATATACTTCTTCTTCTTCCGAGTCCGAATCTGATATTGATATTGTTTCCATACTGTTGTCATCTTCTTCCGAGTCTGATATAATTATTACATTTTTTTCTTTATACCATTTTTCTTGCAATTCTTTTAAAGGTATATTATCTTCATCATCATCATTATTTTCTTGTTGTTTTTGTTGTTTTATTTCCAGCAACCATCTTTGTCTTAGTACTTCTAAAGGTAAATTTTCTTCTTCTTCTTCCTCCCATTCCAACATTTCTTGTTCTCGTAATTCGAATAATTTTAATAGGGCAATATTTCTTTTCTCAACTTCTTGGATATATTTTTGGTCCATTATTAAACGTTATAGATGTAAAATTTCTAAGAGTATAGTTTGTATTTTGTATTTTCCTACTTTTATATACATATCTCTTAACAAAAGAATGGTGTGGAAAATATATTAATCACTTGATCATGTAATCATCTATTTTGCAATTCTCTTTTAAAAAAAAAACTTAACCGGAATAATGATTTCATATTTTACTGTGTAATTAGATAATTAAAATTCAAGGTGTGATTGTGGTAATTCGTATGCAAATATTTAATGAGAATTATATTTTGCAGTATTTAACCTTGAAAGTAATAAGAAATAAGATGATGCAATATTAGTTAATATTACATTCTTGGAATGAAACACCTGCACTTTTGCATAATTATTCTTAGAATGCAATTAATTAAAATTCAAGGTATGATTGCATTTTAAATAACAAGAATTTCTGATGATGTAATACTTGGTTCTAGAAAGGAAAAAACACCTGCATTTTTATAATTCTTAGAATGCAATTAATTAAAATTCAAGATATATGTTCGAGGTGATGACTCATATTAAATACTAGGAATTTTTGATGATCTAATACTGGGTTCTAGAAAGGAAAAACACACCTGCATTTTTATATTCTTAGAATATAATTAATTAAAATTCAAGATATATGTTTGCGTGATGACTCATACTAAATACTAGGAATTTTTTGATGATGTAATACTGCGTTCTAGAAAGGAAAAAACACCTGCATTTTTATATTCTTAGAATGCAATTAATTAAAATTCAAGAGATAAATTCTAAGTACTAGGAATTTTTGATGATGTTCACTTAGAATGCAATTAATTAAAATTCAAGAGATATGTTCACGGTGATGACTCATACTAAGTACTAGGAATTTTTGATGATGTAATACTGCGTTCTAGAAAGGAAAAAAAACACCTGCATTTTTACATTCTTAGAATACAATTAATTAAAATTCAAGGTATTTTTATGGTAATTTATATGCAAATATTTAACGAGAATTATATTTTGCAGTATTTAACCTTGAAAGTAATATTGCATTTTAGAAAGGAAAAACACCTGCATATTTTTTCTTAGAATGTTGTAACATTAATAATGTTGCGTCAGACATAGAAATAGCAAGATTTTAATTATGTAAAAGTAATAGTATAAATAGTTTAATTTTTATTTACGAAAACATTAACAGGAAATTAAGTGGAACCATAACATCATCATCATGAACACTCCTCATTCAGTATTTATTTTTAAAAGTTATGATCCTAAAAATTTAACAAATAAAATATTAATTGTTATTTTAAAGAACTTATTTAAATTTGGATTAAAAGATATTCAAGTGGTTAATGGACTGGTATGTGTGTTTTTGAAATATTCTCCTAAAAATACAACTGTTGAGGAAAAAATAAAAAATCTTCCAGTGAAATATGTACGAGTGAATGCCGACAATTCTGAGGAGGTGCAATTATTTATGTCAGCATTGAATAAATTTAACATTTTTTCCAATTTTTCGATTGAGGATCGAAAAGAAGCAATAGAACAGCAAGAATCCCCCCAAAATGAATTACCAGATATAAATATGGTAGATGAAACGGAAACTGAGGAACCGGATAACCATGTACAACAAAGAAAAAAATTAAAGTTTAAAATTAAGAAAAATAAAAATGTAAATTATGTAAGTTCGACGGATGTTCTCCCAACAACATCATCATCAGTTACAGTTACATCACCTCAACAATTTCAATATGTAGAAATTTATGATAATGATGCAGATGATTTTGAATCGCAAAAATGTAGTATTATTGTTAAAGAAAATAAATAAAGAATATATTTTTAAAAATATTTTTATTGTTTAATTTATTTACATTTGTAAATATATTACATTACATTTTTCTTATCTATCCAACTATTATGAGTAGCATCGAATCCCAACCATTTTACAAAAACTTTGTTACCTTTATGTTTTAAAATCTTTTCCACTAAATAGGCATCTGTATATTTGACTTTTTGTAATTGCTGCTCATAAAATCCGCCTTTAATTTCTTCACCTTTTATATCTTGCAATAAATAAGTAGTAGGATTTGTTAGTTGTACTTTTTTTATAGTAAAAATTTCAGGTGACCAATTTGATTGGTATTTTTTGTCAAAAACACCACGTATTTTAGAAATTCGTACATGATCACCTATGTAAAATTTAGGCTTATGAGCTATTTTAATGTGTGAATAAACGGTATTGAGTAAATGTTTTTCATGTTTTTTAGTTACTTCAGATGGTTTCATACCTATAGTTCGATGTTTTTTATTATTATATTTCTTTACTATATCTGGTAATAAATTATACCACTTATAGGAACCATTAACATTTAATTCTTTCCAAATTATGCCCTTTAATGTTCTTATTACACGTTCAACAATAGAGGCTTTCTTTTCGCTATAACTATAATAATGTCGAACATTGTATTTTTTCAAAAGTTGTTGAAATTCCTTGGACATAAATTCACCACCCATATCAGAATTTACCAGTTTAGGGACTTGTTGTTTAAAAACGTTTTCCATAGCTGTAGCGACTTCTTTTCCACTTTTAGTTTTAAGTGGAAAAGCCCATAGGTATTTTGAAAAGCAATTAATAACTACTAAAATATATTTGTATCCATTATTTATTTTTGCATAAGGAGTTAAACCAAGGTCACAAATATCAACTTGTATGAGATCATTTAAACCTTTTAGAATCACACGACGTCGTTTAAAATTAATCCTAGCAGGTTTATGAATTTCATTAATTATATGTTTCTTTATGTTAGTAGCAAATTTTACCATATTTATTCAATAATATTTGCCTCTCGTAATTCTTCAATTATGGAAATAATCTCGTTAGTATGACTATTATTTCCGGCACTTTGTGATGCTAATAATAATTGTAATCTTTCAACAAGTTCGTTAGGATCGTCCCAATGTATGTATTCGACTGGTTTAGTAGAATATTCCATAAAAAGATTGTTTTTAGAATAAGGATTTTGTCTTTGCTGTTGTAATATGCTGCTTTGACTAACACCTTTTCCCGATATCTGACGAATAGCAGGTGCAATAATATTTTTATATTTAGGTAATGTACTACCTTGTACTTGTTCCGAATGTTTATTATTTCTACGATAAGCATTCGTGTTTAAAATTATGTCTAGATAATTTTTTTTCATCTTCTTTTTTAAAAGATTTAGGATGTTTTTTAAAGAGTAATTCATATAAACCAGTTGTACCTTTGTAAAATTTCCCTTTAACAATAAAGTCAGAATTTTGTATTTGCAATTGTGAATCCCCAATATAAAATTTATCCTCAATGTCATTAAAAACTATACCATATTTATGATCAAATTCCTTATTATGAGTATCAGTTATCATTTTTTCTACATATCTTCTAGGTAATGGATGATATTGTTCCAAATATTCTTTAAAGGATGCTTCATGAATATCTTGTGCACGTTTTTCTTCAAAACTTTTTTGTAAATTTATCTCTTGTCTACGGGATTCTTCAAAAATCGAATCTCGTAAACTTTCTTCCAAATTTGGAGTTGAATGAAATTGTAAACGTTTATGTTTTTTACTACTCGAAGGTGTTTTACTTTTTTCATAAAATTGTGCTTCTGTCAGTCTCTCATCCTCTTCACTCTCTTCTTCTTCATCCGAGGCTGTTGATTCATACTTGTTTCTTTTATTTTTTTGACTAGTTGTTTTAATAGCAGTAGTAGTAGTAGTAGATGTGGGAGTTAGTATTATGTTTTTTAATTGTTTAGTTATTGGAGAAAAAATGTGTTCATGAGCCTCTTCACCCTGTTTCAATAAATCCAGTTTTTGTTTAACAATTTTACGTTTTTCTATAAGTTTCTTTTTAACATTCTTCTCTTCTGCATTCATTTTTAAGTCCTTCTCCTCTTACTCTTCCTCTTTTAAATAAAAGTAAATAAGAAATGATACTTTTGGAAAAATTTACAGATATATATATTTATCAAGACAACAGCGATATCTTCCATCAGTTAATTTATTATCCTTAAAAATTGCTAAAAAATGATAGGGTTTTTGCCAGCAAATTCCACAAAAATTTTTAAATTCTTCAAATGACATATCGGTTCCTACGTGATCGCTATAAATATGTCTTAAATTAGTATCATCTTGTTTAAATAAAATAATTGTATTTGCATTATCTCTTATTAAATGCTTTGGTATTTTTGCATATGTCTGACAAAGATAAAAACAATCAATATGATTATGACGTCCCATACTGAAATATTCACGTATTACATCCTGTTTATCGCAAGCTACGTCATCGAAAATAAAAATTGAATATTGTCTAGCTTGTGAAGGTGATAGAATTTCGGTACTATTATCGAATGGAAAATAGCCGATTTCTTTAATGGGCTTGAGTAATTTCTCCAAATATAAATATTTACTTTGAAATAACGATTTAGAATAGACATAAACATTCTTAAATCTTAAACCATTAGGATGTTCGATTAAACTAAGCATAACGTTTGTTTTTCCACAATTTGAAGATCCTACAATAATACAACGAATAGATGATGGTAAAAGTAAACCATGTCGATTTAATAAAATTTGATTGTTGAAATCATCATCATGATTAGCAATAGGTAAAGTAATATTTTGTTGAACAATTTTTATTTTCTTTTTCTTATGTTGGCATTGCAGTTTTTCTTCTTTTTCCTGTTCTTTTCTTAACAACTTATTCTTCCCCCCAAACATTATTTTTTAAAATAATGTGTGTTTCGTATTAATGTTGAAACGAAAATATTTATTAATGTAACATTCCTACGAATTTATTTAGTTTATTTAGAAAGTTACTAGAATAACAACGTATATCAATATTATGGCTCAATTTTATCCTGATTCTAGTGCATCTGTTGCTGCTGCAACTACTGGTTCAACAGTAACAGGAGAAGGATTCGTAAATTCTTTAATAAATAAATTACCAGTTGAATTACATTTACCGGGTTATAATTATTGTGGACCTGGTACAAAATTAAATAAACGTTTAGCTAGAGGTGATCGAGGTATCAACGAATTAGATGAAGCGTGCAAAGAACACGATATTGCTTATTCGACAAGTAAAGATTTAACATTTCGACATAAAGCTGATAAAATATTAGCAAATAAAGCAATGGAACGAGTCAGAGCAAAAAATGCTAAAATTGGTGAAAAAATGAATGCTCTAGGAGTAGCCGGAGCAATGAAAGCAAAAGTTAAACTTGGAATGGGTTATAATGATAATAATGAGATTTATGATGATGATAACCATAATGATAGTAAACAAAAAAATAAATGTAAATGTATCCTAATACTTAAAAAAAGTTTAAAATCCATACGAAATACATTGGCAATTATGGAAAAGGGTATAGAAGAAGAAGAAGAATCAATAAATGTGAGGAAATTACAAGGATTAAAAAGAAAATTAAATTTATCACCTAATCGAGAAGAGGAACTTGAGAATGAATTAAAAGAATTTGTTATACATCCAAAAAATAAAAGAGTAAAAAAACAGATATAAATTATAATTTTTGTATATTATAAATTAGTTTAAGTAAAACAGTTCAATAGTTAACTTATCAACGTTACGCGCTCTCTCAAATTAACATCATAATGGTATCTCATATTAAAAGAAAAAATAATCGTACCATCAAAAAAGGAAAAAGAAAAAGAAGAACTACGAAAAAGAAAAATAGAGTAGGAAAAAAGTTAATTGGTTTTAGGGAAGTTACAAAACAAATTAAAAATAGTATATTAAAAGAAAAACCTAAGGATTTTACTGCAGCTTTAAAAATAGCTATAAAGAAAGCGAATAAATATAAAAATAAAGTAAGACCAGCTCGAATTATAAATATCCCAACAAAAAGTGGTGGAATATTACCCCTTATACCAATATTTGCTGGATTAAGTGCTCTCGGGGCACTAAGTGGAGGAGCTGCAGGAATAGCCAAGGCTGTCAATGATGCAAAAGCAGCATCGCAACAATTAAAGGAGGCCCAACGACATAATGAAAAAATGGAATCCATAGCACTTGGAAAAGGACTCTATTTAAATCATCATAAAAAAGGATTGGGTCTTTTTTTACGACCTGTAATTCAAGAAAAAAAAAACTCCCTTTAAAATTACCATCGCGAGCATTAACTAACATAGATTTAGATAAATATGTTAAAAAACTTAAAATTAAAAACTTTCGAGGTATTTTTATGAGAGATAAATTACCAAGGAAAATACATAAAAACGAAACTGGTATAATTAATATGGACAATAGTGATGGTATGGGGACTCATTGGACTGCATACAAAAAACATAACAATAAAATTTATTATTTCGATAGTTTTGGCAATTTGTCACCACCAAATGAATTAATTGAATATTTTAAATCAAATGGACTATGTAATGTTATCTATAATCATAATTCATATCAAACTTATAATACTGTAAATTGTGGACATTTGTGTTTAACTTTTTTATATAATGAAATAAATTAATTATAAACACGTTATTCGTCCTTTAATTCTCCTCTAATAAACATGTCCTACACGTTTACCTTATCCGGCAGAGAATCTATATTAACATCTGACATTTATCCACCTATTGTTTTACCGGAAAATGAAAATTATGTTTTAGGTTTAATAAATTTTGAAAGTTATAATACAATCCCAAATATTGATCAATCAAATAATAAATTTCATTTTAATAATGAAGTTATTACCATTCCTGAGGGATCTTATGAAATAAAGGACATTAGTGATTATTTGACTGAACAAATCGACTATCATTATTTAAAGGAAAAGGGAAAAGCAATAACTGAAGTACCATTTCTTTCTATTAAGGCAAACTATAATACATTAAAATGTGAAATTAAAAGTTCATTAGACATAGATTTCAGAAAACCAAACAGTATAGGTGGATTATTAGGATTTAGAAGAAGAAAATTAGAAAAGGGAGAAAAAACATATATCAGATCGTCCAGTAGATATTCTTAAAGTAAATAGTATTTGTATTGAATGTAATTTAGTAACAAATTCATACGCAAATGGAAAACCGGTTCATATAATTCATATGTTCTTTCCCACATCGTTACCAGGAACGAAAATTATTGAAAAACCTACCAATGTTATTTATTTACCAATCAGTTCCCGATACATTGATGAAATTATACTTAAAATAACAGATCAAGACGGTAATTTGATTAATTTTAGACAAGAAGTAGTAACAATCAGACTACATCTACAGAAACAAAAATAATAAATATGGTATTTCTTTATAATATTACTCAAACCACAACAACAACAAACTTCTATAATGAAAAAACAAAAATTGAATAATCAACCTAAAAAATCTATAAATAAAATAGTAGCCCGGAAGACGATTAGTAAGAAGAGAAAGTTGAAACGATTAACACGCAAAAATAAACAATTTTTAATTTCCTTAGGATTCAAACTAAGGAAAAATTAAAAATTATTTTTTAAATAAATATAAGCAAAATTAAATTAATTGGTTAAGAATAGGATAAAAGATGAGTTTTAATATATTGAATGTTGGAGAAGGTATATACACAGATAATTCTATCGTTAATTTCGAATATCACACTCATCAACCATATGCATCGACTACGTTTAATAACAACGATGAAATAAGAATTCCAATCCAAACACAAGAACTCTACACATTACCAGGTCAAAGTTTTCTTTACATCGAGGGTAAAGTAGTAACAAAGATGATGATAAACCTAGTACACATGTTAGTTTTGTAAATAATGGAATTGCATTTCTTTTCGAAGAAATTCGTTACGAATTGGGTGGTGTAGTCGTGGATCGAGTAAGAAACCCCGGTATAACTTCAACTATAAAAGGTTACGTTTCCTTTGGACCCAACGAACTTACGCAACTTGAAAATGCAGGTTGGAAAACTGACCAAAATCCAAATTTACTCGATAAGGATGGAAATTTTAATATCTGTTTACCACTACGTATTTTGCTCGGATTTGCTGAGGATTTTCAAAAAATTATTATGAATGTTAATCAAGAATTAATTCTAATAAGAAGCAATTCAGATACCAATGCCATTATTCAAACATCAACACCACTAACTACCGAAGAATATAAAGTGGTTTTAAATAAAATAGTATGGAAAATACCGCATATTTCTGTATCGGATCTTGAAAAATTACGATTACTTAAATTTTTGGAACAAGGTAGAGATTTAAATATACCTTTTAGAAGTTGGGAATTACATGAATATCCTATTTTACAAGAAGCAACAAAACATACGTGGGCTGTGAAGAGTACTGCTTTAATTTCAAAACCACGATTTTTAATCTTTGCCCTATCTACCGATCGAAAAAATAAGATTGATCAAAATATGTCCGTTTTCGATCATGGGAATTTAATGAATTTTAAACTTTTTTTAAACTCTGAAATGTATCCATATGATAATTTAAATTTAAATTTTGATACAAAACAATGGGCTATACTATATGAAATGTATGCGCAGTTTCAAAAAAATTTCTATTATCAACGTCACAGTGAGCCGTGTTATGACCCTATAAAATTTCACGGTATATGTCCTTTTGTAGTAATTGACTGTTCACGTCAGAACGAATCACTTAAAACTGGAGCCATAGATATTAGGTTAGAATTTGAAACAACCAAAAAAATTAAAGCGAAAACAACAGCTTTTTGTTTAATACTTTACGATCGATTAGTAAAATATAATCCTTTGACAAATATTGTAAAATCAAATTCATAAGAAGAAAGAAACATGTTTATATTAGACATACAAGGATTTCAATACAAGGACAGTGAATTCATTTGTAAAGAATTAACTATAATAAATATAGAAAATGGACAAATTCACCATAAAATAATAAACTACTCTCATAGAATTAGCTGGTTCAATGAGGAAATTCAGAAACGATTGGAATGGCTCACCAATAACATTCATGGACTTCAATGGGATCAGTCTAATTTTAATTATTTACCATATGAAAATATTTCCAAATTTATAAAAAATATTGTTAAAGATGAAACAATTTTTGTAAAAGGTTACGAAAAAAGAACCTGGTTAAGTAAATTCATTTCTAATAATATAGAAGAATTTTTAACTATAGGATGCCCAAATATCAATAATTTAAAACGATATCTAAATAATCATATGTATCATTGTAACGAACACTTTTTAAATGATAAAAGATGTTCGAAAGAAAATGCCTTTTTGTTATATAACTGGTATATTAATAAAACAAATTAAATAAAACACTTTAATTTTTTTATTTAATAAAATTCCAATCCTATAATATCAATTACTAATGCATAATACGTAATATTAAAAGAACAAAGAAAAATACAGTCATGGTTTTTCCTAAGGAATGTGTGCTGCAACTCGGCCAGAGAAACCTTGAATATTAATGTAATAATTGCATACCTAGAATAAAATTTACTTTATAATTTTATATTTAACCTTGATTTAGTCTTATGCAATGAATGCATTTACATTCACATTCACACACCTTTTTAATTATCTAATAACGTCATAATTTTTAAAAACCTTTTCAACTAGTATAAATTCCCGTTTTTAACAACGATATAATCAGTACAGTTATATTATTTTAAAATAATACAAGTATTTTTCAAAAAGTGAAACAAAAAACAAAATGTTTATAATCGATGTGCAAGGCTTTCAGTTCGAACACAGTGACTTTATATGTAAAGAAATTGCGATAATAAATATTAACACAGAAGAACATTTCCACAACATAATCAATTTTAATCATAAATGTGAGTGGTTTAATGACAATATAAAGAATCATTTGGAATGGACTACCCAAAATATACATGGATTAGAATGGAACAGTTTCAGCTTTACTAATCTGCCATTTGAAAACATCACAAATTTTATCAAGGAGGTAATTGGAAACGAAAAAGTGCTAGTAAAAGGACTTGCAAAAAAAATTTGGTTAGCAAATCTTATTTCGAATGACATTGAGGACTTGACAAATTTAGGGTGTTATAATATTGGCTATTTAAAATTCAATTTATCTACAAATTCTAATCATAATTTTACTTGTAACAACCATATTAAAAATGTTCGCTGTGCCCTAGAAAATGTAATACTACTAAAAAATTGGTATAATTCAAAGAAAAATATTATTAATAACATTATTGTTAATTTAAATAATGATAATCATAATGATACCGATAACGATGATAAAAATATTGTTAATATTACTTTTAATGATATCAACAAAGATAGTGATACTGATAGTAGTGACTGGTCATAATATTTTCTTAAATTAAATGAAATTAAATAAAACATGTAAAATATAACTCATTGTTTGTTTGTTTGTTTTAAAATAATATAATTGTACTCATTATTTTATTAAATATATAAATGTAATGTGAAAGTATGTATTTTTTGTTGCAAATATGATAACGATATATTTTCAAATTTCCCCAATATAATAGTACATTAATAGGTAGATAGATAGATAGATAGATATGCAAACAAGTAGCTATACAACCAGGTAGATAGGTAGTTAGGTAGCTAGTTAGGTAGCTATTTAGGTAGCTACCTACCTAACTAGCTACCTAACTACCTAACTAGCTACCTACTACCTACCTAACTAGCTACCTAACTACTAACTACTTAACTAGCTACCTATCTAACTAGGTAGTTAGGTAGCTAGTTAGGTAGTTAAGTAGCTAATTAGGTAGGTAGCTACCTAACTAGCTACCTATCTAACTAGGTAGTTAGGTAGCTAGTTAGGTAGTTAGGTAGCTAGTTAGGTAGCTATTAGGTAGCTACCTACCTAACTAGCTACCTAACTACCTAGTTAAATAGGTAGCTAGTTAAAAAAGTAGAAACGTAAGAAGGTAGGATATATAGGTAGGTGGGGTATACAGATAGGAAAGTAGAGTGGATAAATTATAAAAGAGAATAAGATTCACTGTTTAATAATATTATTATATTTCAGTTTAGTTAACTAACAATCTATATTTGTTTCTCAAAGTTAAATATGTGCTTTAAAAAACAACAAACAGATTTATCAGATCCTCCTTATCTATTAGAAGAAGAAGAAAACGATGATGAAATATTAAGTGATATTGAATTTAGTGACGACGATGAAGAAATTAGTGACTCTGAAGAAGAAGAAGAAATAATCGAAATAGAATATAGATTATTTTTTGAATTTGAACAACTTTTTATAAGCAACAATTTTAAAATTTTCAATTTTTATATTCAACATGGGCACATTTCTTTAGAATTAATCCCTCCTCATCAACCAATTACTGTGGAAAACATTATAGTTTATGACATTAAATACACAATTAACGAAAATCAACTACAAAATATAGTTATTAATATCGAAAATGCTCCATTTATAGGAAATGTAACATATACTTTTAATAATATATCAATTCCACCACCACCTTCATCAACGTCACCTGAAACTATATAATACACCAGTTTAAATTTTAAATCACAGAGCATTTTTAATCTTCAATATATAGGAGCGAGAAACATGTCTGAATTAAATAACATTCAACCATCTACATCAAAAACCAAAATACCTAGAAGAGGAAGAAACACAAACAGATCCTAATACCGATATAGATAGTAGTAGTAGTACTGATACTGAAGATGATGATGATGATGAACAGAAGGAATTAAAACAAATAATTTTTAAACCACACGAAATATTTGAAGAGATTGATTTCTTATATGAAAAACATTCCCTTTATGAAACATTTATAAATAATCATCATAATCTAAACAAACATTTTCCCGAATTTTACAAATGTCTATTTTCATTAGATAAGGATTTTTCTTTAGCACATTGCGTCTCTAAAGATTTTGTTATGGGATGTGGAATAGCTAAGGAGTTTAAAAGAAAATTTAACCATGTTGCAGAATTAAAAAACCAAAATAAAGAAGTTGGAGAAGTCGCCATATTAAATAACAAAACTAGATATATTTTCTATTTAATTACAAAGGAAAAATATTATCACAAACCTAATCTTTTTACTGTATTTTCTAGTTTGTATTATTTAAACAAATTGTTGTTATTAAACCCACATATTAAAAAATTAGCTTTTCCAAAAATTGCCTGTGGTTTGGATCAGTTAAATTGGTTAATTATTAGAAAAATGATTTATTTTATATTTCAATATACTCCTATTGAAATTATAATTTGTATAAAAAATTAGACATAAGACTAATTATTGTATTACCATATTTGTTAACATTTTTTTTGTTTTTTCATAAATAAAACCACTAAATATCTCATCATACTTGTCTTTTATTTTTCTCAAATATAAAAAAAAACACAACAAATAGAATGATGTAAGCATCTATAAATAGATGCTTACATCATCCTCATCATATAACAAAAACAACAGAATGATGTAAGTATCTATAAATAGACACTTACGTCATCACATAGACAGGTGAAATCTCGACATAGCAGTTTGCCCAGCCGAATATACCTATCTAGTTACATACAGTACGCTGCATTCCAATCAAAACAACACCTTAATTACTATAAAACATTCAACAAAAAAATACGCTCTCACCATTTCATGTCTTCGGTCAAGAATTTACAGATCTCTCACCATTTCATGTCTTCGGTCAAGAATTTTACAACTCTCACCATTTCATCAACAAAAACAACTTACCGTATTACGTTAAAAATATTACGTACGATAACTCTCTATTCTTCAACAACCAACGGTCAAATCAAGGTCATTCTTCGGCATGATGACTCATCTCTTCACCAGACCACGCCCAATCTTTGGACTCTGACGTCACACACATTCCATCCACTTCGAGATTTGACCTTGAATTGTCACAGGAGCTCTGTAGTATTACTACTTGTCTGTCTGTCTATAACACCCGATTTTCTCCGAAACTATTTGTCATAGAAAGTTGAAATTTGGTAACAGTATAGAAATTGATGGCCTCATCAGAGCCGTGTAGTTTTGAAAGTTAAATTTTGACTTAAGGGATTAGTTTTGGGGGTTAAATCGGAAGTGAAAATAAAATTTTTTTACTAGGTCATCGAGGGTGGTGTCAAATGAAAGCTTGTGAAAACACGAGTAAAAAATATATATATAATGTAATACTTGGGCACACTTCTTTCTGTATTATTTTTAAAATATCGCGAAAAATCGCTGTTCCCCCACCTTATCTCGAAAAGTACTGATCAAAAAATTTTGAAAAAATTCTGGAATATTCTCCACGGGGTGTAGATTGAACGAAAATTAGCACGAGTGCATTACCTTTAATAATTTATCTGGTATATAAAAAAAATTTCAAGGTCATTAGTTTTCAGTAAAGATTAGAAACAAACTTTGTTGAAGACTCATTTGGGGTGTGTTTTATGAAGTCACTGATCATTTTATACCACCGTAACAAATTTTTTTATTTTAAAAGCAATCAACGTACGGAACACTAATTGTGCAAGTTCAACTTGCACTTAACCGGTTATTTCCTCATTATTTTTGTTCTGCTCATATTTATAGCTAGGAATAGATTCTCTGTTGACAAGGTTGAAAAATAAACTTTTATTTTTCTTTTATTTGAATGTAATTTCATTGTGCTGGTTACTTCTTAACTTTTTGTTATAGCATGTATTTTGCTTGAGCGGGAGGGCTTATTATATAAAGGCTTGTTATACTCTTTTTCTTTTGTTGTCGTAAATTATATTGTTCTTTAAAGCCTATTTGTTAATTGCTTTGATAATACTCGAATTTGTTGTTAATCTTGATGCTACTATTTTCATAAGTAACTTATATAATTGTATCGTAATGATCTTAACATTTTTATCAAAAGTTTTATAAGGTATTCGTTCAGAATTTATTACGCCTTCTCTTAAAGCACGATTTAATTTCTCTGCTCTATTTCACTTACTTCTCTCTCATTTATCTCTTCGGAATCTGTGTTGATAGCGTATTTTTAGTGTTCCGTACGGAACACTTATAAGATCACTTCGGTGTCTGTCCGTCTGTCTGTCCGTCTGTCACACCCGATTTTCTCCGAAACTATTTGTCATAGAAAGTTGAATTTTTTTTTTTTTTTTTTTTTTTTTTTATTGGTCTAGCACACGTGCTG
>JAHKBH010001231.1:2500-31451 GCA_019049505.1 Pachyrhynchus sulphureomaculatus
GTGCAAAGATGGAAAATCGTACAGAAATATAGGAAAAATTGTTAAAAGGTCGCAAGCTACTGTTCAGTACGTTGTAAACCATCAACCAGAATTGTTTACACAGGGCAGGCTATAAGGGGTGTGTGGCCAGGAAGAAGCCGTTAATTTCGGAAGCTAATCCATAATCCTTAGTGATGAAACTAAAACTAACCTTCTTAGGTCTGATGGCAGAACTAATGTTTGGAGAAAGAAGAATGCCGCATTCGATATTAAAAACATTTGTCCCACGGTGAGACAAGGGGGTGGCAGTGTTCTGCTTTGGGGTTGCATGTCCGCTGAAGGGGTTGAACATTTACATTTTATTAATGGTACCATGAATCAGCATGTTTTATCTGAACATTTTGAGAGACAATGTAAGAGAAAGTGTCCAAAAATTAGCACTCGAAAAAAGATACATTTTTCCAACAGGATAATGAACCGAAACATACCGCAAATTTGGTGCGAGAATGGATGATCCATAATATGCGACAGCAGCTTCATACATCTCCGGAATCACCCCATCGAGTAGTTATGGGAGGAAATTAAACGGCGCGTTCGCAAACATAATGTTTCAGATAGGGAAGAATTAAAAAACAAAAATATTGAACGAATGGGAGAACATGCCAACAGAAGTTACTAGAAAGCTGGTTGAAAGCATGACATAAAGGTTACCGGAGATTTACAAGGCCAACGGCGGTCCCACGAAATATTAGTTTAAACAATTTAAAATTAAATATTAAAATTTTGGTACAATTCACGTCACGCTATAAAAAAAAACAGTTTACACAGTTTATATATATATATATATATATATATATATATATAATATATATATAAAATATATATATATATATATAATAATCCCTTTGGCCAGGTTTTAGTATATATTTTGTTACGTTAAGTAACATAACGAATAAGCAATGACAATAATAATGAATCAAGTCGGACAAAGTAGTCCACGCGAGCGGAACCGTGGGTACATCTAGTCGTGTTATAAATCCTTTTCAGCTTTCTTGGAGATAAGAAATCTGAAAATTATTTTTTCAGTATTACATGTTTGGGGAATGATATAGGGGATTAGAGTGATCGCCTGGAACATATTGTGTTGTATGTCCATTTCAGGGATCCCGAAATCTTTTTATTTTTTCTTTATTTTGAATTGGACAAAGACGTAAGGGGTTAATGAGTTAGGGGAAGGGATTAGAAGGGTTCTCTCGAATGTATTATACGTCCATTTCAGGGTTCTTGGTGTTGACGAATTGTGTTATTTTTCATTATTTTCACTTCACTCACTGAACATCAAAATGGTTAATTGAGTAATCACGTGGGCTAAAGAGTTTGCTTCGTATCTATCGTATTATACGTTCTTTTCCAGGTTCTGACAGTCGAGGAAATTGAAGATTGTATTATCCTTATCTTAAACTTGTTAGATGTTAATGAAGTAAGAGAAAGGAATTGCTTCTTATATATATACATATATATATATATATCACTATACCTCCTTTTCAGGGTTTCTTCAGTCCAAGAATCTGGCAATTGTTATGAATTTCAATAGAAATAGTATATAGTGGGAATAACAGGTTTCAGTCATAAATATGTCTAAAGCTTTTTCTCTGCACAACTCTTTCTTTCCATACCTGTCATTTAAAATATCGACTCGTGGTGTTTGAATTAAATTATTTTGTAGTGAAAGGAAGTCAAATTCAGTCTTATTTTAGATCTATGTGTTGAAAGGGCAGTACTGCACTTTATATAGACAACCGATTATACAGTTGATTGTATATTTAGTTGCCTGAGCTGATCTAATCAATTATTGCGATATTCACTCGTTAATGGTAGCATATTTTGAATTTGTAGTTTTTAACATCCGTACCCTAAATAACAAGATCTTAAAATATTGAAAATTTATTTAGATATTAATTCTTGAAGTGCCTTATCCGATATGGAAGTAGGCGATCCTCTCATGTTTTTAAGTGTACCACAGATAAGGAGTACCTACAGTTTAGTAAGAAAGAGGGATTTACTAGGCACGATACTAGGGGGGTGGTTTACCATTGCCTTCCCGAAAGAGGCGAATGTCACGTTGTAAGTTTTTGTAAATTTTTTACTTTCTGAACTGAGACTCGACCTCGGGTCTCCGGCGTAGAAGGCAGACACTTTACGCCCTACGTTAGAACCGCCTCTTTGATATATAAAGCCTAATTAAATTTAAATTAAAAAATTTAGTAATTTGTTACTGGTGAAATGGTGCAGACACGGTGGATGGGGTCATGGTCCAACACTCAGGTAAAAATGTTACCTGGATATAAAAGAGGCGCGAAAAGTGGCAAGTTTGAATGTTATCCATGTAGTTATGAAACAAATCGTAAAACTAAATTAGAGTATTATTCGGTCATACGCAAGACAGCAACAAAAAGGTTACATGCACCTAATATGTAGCACTCGGACGACTTATAAGTAAATGACAGTCATTTTTCAACTGATGTGCCACTATTAAGTATGCTAAATAAATAGCTAACCGAGGTGGCTGTGAGTTAGAAATTCATCATCTGAATGTACTATGAACTATCAAATGGTGTTCATATGAGATAAGAATTTTGTAGGTATGACAATATATTCTCTTAGGAAGGCTACCTTTTAAGTTATTACAAAAACAGTGAAAGAAAAAAATTTTTGGCCAAAATATTCGCCTTTAAGATTTATATACTTTTGTATACGTTCGAACCAATTCTCAAAACATTTTTTCCACTCTGAAGTTGGTACCACAAAAACATGGTTTTGGAAGGATTTTACCAGCTTCTTGAGATGATGCAAATCGCTCCCCATGCATTTTTCTTTGACGGTCGGGAACAAAAAGAAGTCGTTAGGCGATAAATCAGGTGAATACGGGCAATGAGACATTAATTCGATGTTTTTCTCCGTCAAATAACCAATTGTTTGACGTGTTGTGTGAGATTGTCAGGATTAAGAAATTCGTTTTCGGTTGTTTTTCCTGATTTCGTCGATGACTTCTGGCAAACAAATTGTATAGCTTTCAGCATTAACTGTTCTTCGAACCTTTAGAGCAATGGTTGCAACATGTCCAGTATAACCAAAGAAACATTCTTGAAAGTGCTTTGAGAACGAACCACTTTTGTTCGATAAAGCAGGAAAAAAGAACCAAATAATTTGTTTGTGTCTCACAGAGTCTTTTAGGAGTAAGCTAGCTAAATTGTATATATATATATATATATATATATATATATATATATATATATATATATATATATATATATATTTACATTCAAGTGACAAAATTGTCAAACACGTGAACAAGCGTGATTTAGACGGGGATACAGCACTTTGGATCATCTTTAAACAATTAGATTACTGGTGGATAAAGGAAATGAATATAAGGTCATCCTGTGGCTGATTACGAAAAAGTATTTGATCCAGTAGAGATGTGAATACATATATAAAAATGCCACAACAGAAATAATGCTTGAACAAAAAACAAATAAAATCAAACTTAAAAGAGGAATTAGACAAGACGAATCGATATTCCCAAAGCTCTTGAAGACATGTTC
Organism: Pachyrhynchus sulphureomaculatus; assembly: GCA_019049505.1. Classification (NCBI taxonomy): domain Eukaryota; kingdom Metazoa; phylum Arthropoda; class Insecta; order Coleoptera; family Curculionidae; genus Pachyrhynchus; species Pachyrhynchus sulphureomaculatus. The sequence goes on from JAHKBH010001231.1 coordinate 6,085, forward strand.
AAATCGTTAAAGTGAGAAAATAAAGGAGTACTAATGGATGGTGAACGATTAAATCACTTAAAGTTCCCAGATGATGTCACTCTCATTGCTAACACAAAAGAAGAATTACAAGAGATGATGATGGAATTAAATTACAAGTTTCGAGAAATAGGTCTGAAAATAAACTTCACCAAAACCAAATATTTGAACAATGAAAGTGGTGTCCTCGACATCGAGTATTCTACCGATGAATAACAGAAAGGCGCTTAAACTGCCCAAATTTGGCACTACAAATCTGCTACGTGGGAAGAACTCATGGTATAGAAGTTTACATCTCATTTTCGAAGAAAAGCCATTTCAACGCAAGAGTTGGTTCGATCGAAAATGCTTCTGAACATTTGCTAACCGACAATTGCGTGAAAATTCTAACGTTAAACCCGTTTTAAACGAAACAGATGCACAGAGATAATCGATGGATCCAGGGAGGCAAAGGGCCGGCTCAAGGCGGTAGGCTCAGGACGGCAAAATTTCGGGGCGGCAAAACCGGCTAAACTACTAGAGCGCGAGAAAAATAAAAAACAACCCATAAAAACATATTTCGAATACTCGATTGAAACAATAATTACTACTGTTTCGTATTTTTGAGCCAACATTCTTTAACAAAATAAAAATTCCTTGAACCTCAGCGACGTCACCACGACCATAACCTAACCTTTAGTCTCTACTTTTCTTGTCACTTTCGTTACGGTTTATATCCTTTAAAAATGCCAATCAATAATCATCCATTTGAGTTTGCTAATTTTTCCGGCGATTCCGATGAAAATGCAATGTCTTTTAGTTTAAGACTCATGTGTTGTAGGTAGTTTTTGACTTGTTAAGTATTTTTAGGTTAATTTTACATAATGTCATATTCTTTGTAATTACATAGCATCGTTTTAACGTGCATATTTAATATGCATTTTGTACTGCAGATGAGTTTTCTATCACAAACCATTGCTTCCAGAAAATTGTCTTTGAATAAGATAATAAACCTTGACATTAAACACCAAGAGTTTAATTTCTATCTCCTAGGCCTCCATTTGGACCGTATCCCCAATATATATATATATATATATATATATATATATATATATATATATATATATATATATATATATATATATATATATATATATATATATATATATATATATATATATATATATATATATATATATATATATATATATATATATATATGTATATATGTATATATATATATATATATATATATATATATATATATATATATATATATATATATATATATATATATATATATATATATGTATATATATTATATTCTTTGCTAGTTTTCTATATTTAATGGTTTAGGCAGTGTATTGCAAGAGAACGCGCTAGCGGCAAACTTTTTTCCGACTTGATTCATTATTATCGTCACTGCTTATTCCTTATGTTACCTAACGTAATAAAATATATCCTATAACCTGGCCAGGGAACATATGTCTGTTTTAAAAAAAAAAAAAACACGTAAATCGGATAAGTATTTCTCGAGTGATACCCGCACTAACGAAGAGACCGACGGAGAGGCGTTGCATTTTATAAATAGTATAGAAGATTATAGATAACCTGGCCAGAGAACAAATGTATGAATTAAAAAAAAAAACATGTAAATCGGATAAGTGGTTCTCCAGTGATAAGCGCACTAACGGACAGATAGACAGAGAGACGTTGCATTTTCTGTATATTATAGAAGATTATAGATAACATGGCCAAAGAACAAATGTATGAATTTAAAAAAAAAAAACATGTAAATCGGATAAGTGGTTCTCGAGTGACAAGCGCACTAACTGACAGACAGATAGACAGAGAGACGTTGCATTTTATATATATTATAGAAGATTATAGATAACCTGGCCAGAAAACAAATATATGAAATAAAAAAAAAAAAAAAAAATCGGATAAGTGGTTCTCGAGAGATAAGCGCACTAACGGACAAACAGATAGACAGACAGAGAAACAGTGCATTTTATATATATTATAGAAGATTATAGATAACTTGACCAGAGAACAAATGTATGAATTAAAAGAAAAACATGTAAATCGGATAAATGGTTCTCGAGTGATAAGCGTACTAACGGACAGACAGACAGAGAGACGCTGCATTTTATGTATATTATAGAAGATTATAGATAACATGGCCAGAGAACAAATGTATGAATTTAAAAAAAAAAAACATGTAAATCGGATAAGTGGTTCTCGAGTGACAAGCGCACTAACTGACAGACAGATAGACAGAGAGACGTTGCATTTTATATATATTATAGAAGATTATAGATAACCTGGCCAGAAAACAAATATATGAAATAAAAAAATTAAAAAAAATCGGATAAGTGGTTCTCGAGAGATAAGCGCACTAACGGACAAACAGATAGACAGACAGAGAAACAGTGCATTTTATATATATTATAGAAGATTATAGATAACTTGACCAGAGAACAAATGTATGAATTAAAAGAAAAACATGTAAATCGGATAAATGGTTCTCGAGTGATAAGCGTACTAACGGACAGACAGACAGAGAGACGCTGCAATATATATATATATATATATATATATATATATATATATATATATATATATATATATATATATATATATATATATATTATATTATATTATATTCTTTGCTACATGATATTGTTCCATATTTAATGGTTTAGGCAGTGTATTGCAAGAAAACGCGCTAGCGGCAAGCTTTTTTCCCACGTGACTCACTGTTATCGTCACTGCTTATTCCTTATGTTACCTAACATTGTAAAATATATCCTATAACCTGGCCAGAGAACATATGTAAGTGTTTTAAAAAAGCACGTAAATCGGATAAGGGGTTCTCGAGTGATGAGCGCACTAACGGATAGATAGGCAGACAGACATAGAGACACACACACAAGAAAGCTGAAAAGGATTTATAACACGACTAGATGTACCCACGGCTCCGCTCGCGTTGACTACTTTGTCCGACTTGATTCATTATTATCGTCATTGCTTATTCCTTATGTTACTTAACGTAACAAAATATATACTAAAACCTGGCCAAAGGGATTATTATACATATATATATATATATATATATATATATATATATATATATATATATATATATATATATATATATATATATATATATATATATATATAAACTGTGTAAACTGTTTTTATAGCGTGACATGAATTGTACCAAAATTTTAATTTTAAATTTTAAATTGTAAAATGTGTCCTGAAACTTTTAAAAAAATTTTAGATACTTTGAGAATGCCCACAAAAAAATGGGCGAAACGTCAGTAAAGACTAAATAAAATAAAATAAGTTGTTTTAATAAGTAGAACCAAAATCCTAAGAAATAAAAAAAAGCACAGAATCATATACATATATAAATACATATATATATATATATATATATATATATATATATATATATATATATATATATATATATATATATATATATATATATACAGTGACTCACAGCTTAAATGATGCAGTCGCTATAAGAAAAGACTAACTGGTCTCGGTGCCTCTTTATTTATTTGGAAAAAAACAACTTATTGAAATTAAATTAGTAAAGAGTCTTCTAAAAAAGTATGAATTACTTTTTGTCTTAAATATGCCTTACTTAGTTAACAATAAATAATTAATCAAATCATATGCAATTTTAACGTCACAGCTTAAATGATGCAAAATAACAACAGAGGTCAAAACGTATCGCATTTTGAAATTTACGAAGGCGGCGTTGCTTTGATTTCTTAGTGCAATTGTTTTTTGTTTAGTTTGACATTTTTTCATTCAATGAAACGAAATTGTTTAAGAATGGGTCGTCGAACTACAATTTCTGAGAGAAATTTAATTATTACTCATTACAGGAATGGATACAGCCAAAGAGACATAGCCAAAATGGTAAATAAATGTCCGTCAACTGTTCAGCATATCATAGAACGTTACCGGAATGAAAATAGAGTCGAGAATAAGTCAAGGTAGGCTCCAAATAAGATCTTCAATGAACGTGAAGAAAGATGGATTTTAAGAGAGGTATCAAATAATCCAAAAAAATGCGCCAAAGTTGTGCACCGAGGTGAAAAGACAGTTTGGAAAAAGGTGTAACCCCGAAACAGTTCGACGGATTTTGCGAAATAATAATTTACATGGTCGAACTGCTAGAAATAAGCCTTTCATTAGCCAAAGAAATAGACGCATGAGATTGGAATTTGCCAGAGAGCATATCAATAAAGACTTGAACTTCTGGAATTCAGTAATATTTGCTGATGAGACCAAAATAAACTTATTTAGGACCGATGAAAAAATATCAGTGTGGAGAAAGGTTAACGAAGAATTAAAATTGAAAAATATGAAAGCTACGGTAAAGCACGGTGGAGGTGAAGTGATGTTATGGGGCTGTATGTCATCTACAGGAGTAGGTAACATGCATTTCGTCGAAGGGAATATGAACCAATATGTGTACTTGGATATACTAAGGCAGCATCTCCTCGCTAGTGCCCAAAAATTAGATATTGAAAACAATTATCGGTTGTATCGCGACAATGATCCAAAGCACACGTCATTTCGAGTCCGTAGTTGGTTGCTTTATAACTGTCTAAATGTTATTAAAACACTAGCCCAGTCACCAGACTTAAATATAATTGAAAATTTGTGGCTGACATTAAAAAATAAAGTAAATAGTGCCCCAATATCAAATAAAACTGAATTAAAAATAAAAATTACTGAAGCATAGAACACTATTTCTCCGGACTATACTAGAAAGTTAGTAGAATCAATGTCCAGAAGATTACAAGCCGTTATTGATAAGGAGGGAGGCCCGACCAAATATTAGCAGGCTTATTTCAAATTCTACAGTTTGTTTTCTCTAATAATTTTGGTATATTGAATTTTGCATCATTTAAGCTGTGACGTTAAAATCGCATATAATTTAATTAATTATTTATTGTTAATTAAGTAAGGCATATTTAAGACAAAAAGTAATTCATACTTTTTTAGAAGACTCTTTACTAATTTAATTTCAATAAGTTGTTTTTTCCAAATAAATAAAGAGGCACTGAGACCAGTTAGTCTTTTCTTATAGCGACTGCATCATTTAAGCTGTGAGTCACTGTATATATATATATATATATATATAAAATATATATATATATATATATATATATATATATATATATATATATATATATATATATATATACTCGTACACACAGTCAGTGCAAAAAGTCTCCATATACCACCTGCTTTCTATACTATTTTTCTGTTATGTTTAACTAATTAATTGGACATATGAGAAAACAAGTTTAAATTAATATTTGACACATATCCAACGAGGATTAGTATTAAAAACAACTACATAACGTTTTATTTAGAAGTTACATCTTTGTTATAAAAATGTAAATAAAATTAATGTCAAAAAAGTCTCCATACACTTAACAATTACCAATAATAGTTTAACGGAGTTTAACGGAAAATAACAACTTCGTTTAAACTAATATTTAGAGGGACCGCCGTTGGCCTTGATAATCTCCTGTAACCTTTTTGTCATGCGTTCAACCAGCTTTCTAGTAACTTCTGTTGGCATGTTCTCCCATTCGTTCAATATTTTGTTTTTTAATTCTTCCCTATTTGAAACATTATGTTTGCGAACGCGCCGTTTAATTTCCTCCCATAACTACTCGATAGGGTGATTCCGGAGATGTATGAAGCTGCTGTCGCATATTATGGATCATCCATTCTCGCACCAAGTTTGCGGTATGTTTCGGATCATTATCCTGTTGGAAAATGTATCTTTTTTCGAGTGCTAATTTTTGGACACTTTCTCTTACATTGTCTCTCAAAATGTTCAGATAAACATGCTGATTCATGGTACCATTAATAAAATGTAAATATCCAACCCCTCCAGCGGACATGCAACCCCAAAGCAGAACACTGCCACCCCCTTGTCTCACCGTGGGACAAATGTTTTTAATATCGAATGCGGCATTCTTCTTTCTCCAAACATTAGTTCTGCCATCAGACCTAAGAAGGTTAATTTTAGTTTCATCACTAAGGATTACGGATTAGCTTCCGAAATTAACGGCTTCTTCCTGGCCACACACCCTTTATAGCCTGCCCTGTGTAAAACAATTTCTCACCGTTTATGAACAAACATTTTTCGAAAATAGTTCCCATACTTCTTCTTTTACTTTTGGTGTACTTTTCTTGGGATCTATAATTATTTGTGTAACAATACTCGCCTCTTCACGTGGAGTCAGTTTCTTAGGACGACCGAAGCGTGGTCGAATTCTGTAGGAAACCGTTGATGGTTTGCAACGTACTGAACAGTAGCATGCGAGTTTTTTTAACAATTTTTTCTATATTTCTGTACGATTTTCCATCTTTGCACAAATCAGTTATGATCTTTCGAACTTGAAATGGAATCTCACAATTTCTCTCCCTCATTTTTAATACTATTTTGAAAACCCACTGCAAAATTACTAGCAACAAGTGACAGATTATAAAGTATGGCCGAAAATTATTTATTTGTTTTTAGTTTAGCGAGCAATAGATAGCTTGATAAAATGCGGCTGATTATAACGTGTTTTTTTTCAGTGTAGTTCTTAAGTGTATGGAGACTTTTTTGTCATTAATTTTGTTTACATTTTTATAACAATGATGTAACTTCTAAATAAAATATTCCGTAGTTGTTTTAATACTAATCCTCGTTGGTTAAGTTTCAAAAATTAATTTAAACATGTTTTCTCATGGTTTCAATTAATTAGTTAAACATAACAGAAAAATAGTATATAAAGCAGGTGGTGTATGGAGACTTTTTGGACTGATTTGTATATATATATATATATATATATATATATATATATATATATATATATATATATATGTATATATATATATATATATATATATATATATATATATATATATATATATATGTATATATATATATATATATATATATATATATATATATATATATATATATATATATATATATACATTTATTAACCAACGAGGATTAGTATTAAAACAACTACGGAATATTTTATTTAGAAGTTACATCATTGTTATAAAAATGTAAACAAAATTAATGACAAAAAAGTCTCCATACACTTAAGAACTACACTGAAAAAAACACGTTATAATCAGCCGCATTTTATCAAGCTATCTATTGCTCGCTAAACTAAAAACAAATAAATAATTTTCGGCCATACTTTATAATCTGTCACTTGTTGCTAGTAATTTTGCAGTGGGTTTTCAAAATAGTATTAAAAATGAGGGAGAGAAATTGTGAGATTCCATTTCAAGTTCGAAAGATCATAACTGATTTGTGCAAAGATGGAAAATCGTACAGAAATATAGAAAAAATTGTTAAAAAGTCGCATGCTACTGTTCAGTACGTTGCAAACCATCAACGGTTTCCTACAGAATTCGACCACGCTTCGGTCGTCCTAAGAAACTGACTCCACGTGAAGAGGCGAGTATTGTTACACAAATAATAATTATAGATCCCAAGAAAAGTACACCAAAAGTAAAAGAAGAAGTATGGGAACTATTTTCGAAAAATGTTTGTTCATAAACGGTGAGAAATTGTTTACACAGGGCAGGCTATAAAGGGTGTGTGGCCAGGAAGAAGCCGTTAATTTCGGAAGCTAATCCGTAATCCTTAGTGATGAAACTAAAATTAACCTTCTTAGGTCTGATGGCAGAACTAATGTTTGGAGAAAGAAGAATGCCGCATTCGATATTAAAAACATTTGTCCCACGGTGAGACAAGGGGGTGGCAGTGTTCTGCTTTGGGGTTGCATGTCCGCTGGAGGGGTTGGATATTTACATTTTATTAATGGTACCATGAATCAGCATGTTTATCTGAACATTTTGAGAGACAATGTAAGAGAAAGTGTCCAAAAATTAGCACTCGAAAAAAGATACATTTTCCAACAGGATAATGATCCGAAACATACCGCAAACTTGGTGCGAGAATGGATGATCCATAATATGCGACAGCAGCTTCATACATCTCCGGAATCACCCTATCGAGTAGTTATGGGAGGAAATTAAACGGCGCGTTCGCAAACATAATGTTTCAAATAGGGAAGAATTAAAAAACAAAATATTGAACGAATGGGAGAACATGCCAACAGAAGTTACTAGAAAGCTGGTTGAACGCATGACAAAAAGGTTACAGGAGATTATCAAGGCCAACGGCGGTCCCTCTAAATATTAGTTTAAACGAAGTTGTTATTTTCCGTTAAACTCCGTTAAACTATTATTGGTAATTGTTAAGTGTATGGAGACTTTTTTGACATTAATTTTATTTACATTTTTATAACAAAGATGTAACTTCTAAATAAAACGTTATGTAGTTGTTTTTAATACTAATCCTCGTTGGATATGTGTCAAATATTAATTTAAACTTGTTTTCTCATATGTCCAATTAATTAGTTAAACATAACAAAAAATAGTATAGAAAGCAGGTGGTATATGGAGACTTTTTGCACTGACTGTGTGTACGAGTATATATATATATATATATATATATATATATATATATATATATATATATATATATATATATATATATATATATTGTAGCTTATGAAAAATTGTTCTTAGTTTGAGGCATCTTTTTCCGTACCCTGTGAGAAGTTGTTTGTCCCACGCTTGAGCGCAATTTTGTAAGGTGTGCTAATTTTGCTTTATTTTTCGCCCCATGTAGACTGCGTCATTTTGTAATATTTTTAAATACTGGACGCCCCAAGCTTGAGCACAATTTTCTTGCAGCCCCGCTTTAATTTCTGATAATGAATTGAGTGAGACCTGATTTTAAAAGAACTAAAGAAATTAAAGAAATACTAGCTCAGTTTTCCTTGGTAGAGAGATATGGGTAAGAGATAATTTTTGTACGTCTTTTTGGAATTTAATTCTATTTTTAAAGAAACCTCAGTTGTACGACTTTTTTTTGGGCACCACTCATTTTAAAATAGAAACGGTTTAACTTCAGCTAAGAAAAATGAGAAAAAACTGAAGTGTTTTATGGATATTACTAAAAAGAAATTAGTCTAGCACAACTGATCCTGAAAAGAAAAAATAAATATTCAGTGAGACACTAGCTTTAATCAACAAAAAAAAGAATTTATTCATGTTTTTAAAATGAAAATAAAAAGTTCTAACCTTTACAGTTATACCAAAAAATTCTAGCCTAAATAGTAGTTGTTACATTTAAACTTTAAACTTTTACAACCCCCGAAGGCGAGACATCGTGTTTTACACTTCACTTTTTTGTCTGTTATACGTTGCTGTTAATGCACTACTCTCAAATAAGTCTATTGGAGGGAGTTTTGTTGACTTACTGTTTTTCAGTCCTGCTGTGATGGACTTCGCCCGATTTCACACTTTTTCTTAACACTTAGAAAGCTCGCTACAGCTTTTATTGTCGAAACTGGTACTTTTACTTAGCGGCTTCTGAAGAATATTAGCCTACTTCGGCTAGATGGAAAATAGCCTCTCGGCTAGACGGTACTGCCTGGTCTGCGGCTCGATCGAAAAAAAGCCTTGCTGGTAGTTTCTCAGGCCCTTAAATAATCGTGCGATTTTTGCCGGTAATATCCGGACGCTCCAATCAAAACTCCGGGTCAAACATTTCGCCAATCGCGGCCTGGCGGTAGGTTCGATCAGCAACCCGCACCACACAGTATATACTGAATGTCCTGAAACTTTTGTTTAATATACCGGTCGATGTTTTAAAATAATAAATACAATTCGAAGTGAAAAATCCGTAACATTGCATGGTCTTAAAATCCAGGAAAAAATGAATGTTACATTTACCCCCTTCCAAAAAGAAATAGACTACACTAGTCTATTAAACTAAGGCTACTGATGAAAAGGTACAAAGTGGTACACTATCACTTAATACTAAGGTCAGAACTTAAAACAAAATTACAAACTTCGGTCCTTACTACTAGACTTAATTCTATTAAGCACTAATATTAAGTACAATGAAAACCAAATGAAAATTTTTGCATGTACACAAGAATCTTATAACTAGACTTAACTTAATTAAGCACTAAGGTTAAGTACATCAAAAAGTAAATAAAAATCCTTGCATGAACATAAGAAATACCTGTTCAAAGTAACAATCGCGGTCTTCTTATATAAAAGAATCAGCTCTGTTATTGTTACCAAAACAAAAAAAATAACTGTCTAGACTCTTGTCTAAATCAAAAAAAGTGAACTGAAATAAAATATGAACACCTGCCTTAAGATATTTTAAGGATTGTCTGAAAATTTTCTATTTCAGCAAAAGAAATTTATAAAAATTTTTAAATAAAGAAAAAAATAAAAAAATGATTCTAGTGCAAACACTTACACTAAAAAAGGAAAAAAGTCTTGTCAGACCATTTAGCACTAGGCCAAAAAAAAAAAAAAATAATATCTGGATAAATATCCAGACAAACGCTCGGGAAAAATCGCCATCCATGCTCTAGCTCATCACTAAGAGAACATTCTAAATCTAGTATCACTACTAGTCGCACTCAGAGAATAATCGCACTCTATAACGCAATGTCGACGTCCTAAGACATCTAGACATGCTAAAATCGCCAAGGAAAACGCTCTGGTTGATCGCCAGATAATCGCACTCTATAACGCAATGTCGACGTCCTAAGACATCCAGACATGCTAAAGTCGCCACGGAAAACGCTCTGGTTGATCGCCAGAAAAACACGTCAGCTCATCGCCAACAAAACACTCTGGTATATCGCCAGAAAAAAAAACCTCGGCTCCTCGCCAAGAAAACATTCTGGTATATCGCCAGAAAAAAACCTCGGCTCCTCGCCAAGAAAACACTCGGTAAATAGTCCTCGACTACACAAAGTCTGCGTTCTAAAAGAACAAACTCGCCATTAACATAGTGAGCAGCTATAAAAGCTAACAATACCACTATAGGCACAGTGAATAGCTATAAAAGCTAAAATTCACCCTAAACACAGTGAATAGGTATAAAAGCTAAAATTCACCAAACTGAATGATCCTGCTTCTAAAAGCAATGTTCACTAAGAACAGAATGATTAGTCCGCGCGCAACTAACATTCAAGGAAACATTCCTAACATAACTATATGAGACAGTAAGTCTCGAAATAGGACCTCCCTAAAGTCATAATCCTATATATGGGAGTCCATAAGCAAAACGACTCAAAATCTCGCATTTTGAGCACATGCCCTCAGGCAACCAACATACACCGAAATATATACAGAAATATGTACAGAAATATATACAGAAATACATACAGGAGTTCAAATCCCAAACTCTTGGTTATGATAACTCCATACTGAGCTTGGTGAAAGCTCTTAGCAAAAGCTAATCAAATCTTCGGCACATCGCACCAAAGTGACAAATCTGCCTAGAAACATGAGCCGGAAAAAACGCCCTCCATCATTCTTCAGGGTGGCTACACAGAGATATAAAACTTAACCAGCATTGCGCCTCTTCAAGTTGTATGAAGAACCCTCGTGTACTGGTCTCGCCCTAGAAACAACAACGAAAAACATTCAATCCATCCCACATAACAGGAGACAAACACCTCACCACGATATACTGAATGGTGGAGACAATAAAATACAGAAATGGTGACCCTGGTGTCCACCAACAAAAGGGAGTAGATTATAGCATCCACTAAACTGAAACGGTGTCTACCACACCACCATAAGTCAAAAAAATTTAATCAATAGGGTGTTCCGAAAACACACTACTGCCAACAGCCTGTCACCACTAATAGGCTAATTGGAGCTGAGGTCGACTACAGTAGTTAGGCTCTCCTTTGGTTCAAATAGAAATAACCATTGGGTAACAAAACCCCTAAAGGTCTCAAAGGTCAAACGTTCACCCCCCATAGACTACCCTTCCAATCAGTCTGTTCCTCAGGAAGACTAACTCCCTGCCAAACGTCGTAACGGCATCTGTTAGCACCCGGTGCATCACAGCCTGTAAAAACAAATAACTCATTTGATACAACCTAAAAGGTTTACAAGGTTGACTTAACCAAGCTTCTAACGGAAATTTCCAAAAAAACGAAAATGAGCTTAAAAAGCTACAAGAAGCAAAAATTTCTCAAATTTTTGGTGGCAACGCAACAAAACTTTTGAAGACGACAAGAGCTTTTCCAGCTTAATCAGAAACAAGAAGAAAACATGGTCGACAGCTAAAATATTCGATCATGGTGTTAATCGTCTCCCTAGACAATAGCCTCTAGAAGAAACTGCTACAGGTATCAGGCATAACCATTTTCTGTCAGCCCAAACTTCTAGATTACCTCTTGGAAATCTAAAAATTCGGTTAGGAATCTTCCTTCACTGCGCCTAGCCTCTCTTGACAAGGTTCTCATCTCGGTATCAGATTTTGATCATATCTTTGTGAAACGACTGTCTTACTCTGCTCTCATCTCCTGTAAATGATCAGCCTTTAGTTCTCTTGCAGAACTTCAATTTTCTATCCATCTGATAGTAAACCGAAAAAACTCAACATATGCCTATGAGTCCATGCAAAAAAATTTTTAAAAAATTTGTGACTCAAAGGTAACGTTTAAACGGCTCTGAAAAAAAAATAGAAAATACCCTCAGTTTGTCAATTCAGAAGAAGATCTAAGTCAAAATAATCCAAGTCTTAGACTTACTGGATAAACCAAAATCAATTTACTCTTAATTGCACCCAACATATACCATTAAGGTAATAAAAATACACCCACTCGGGTAACAAACTTTGAAATTGCTCATAAAAAAATTTTTTGACTCAACATCATACTACACGAGCTACATCTTGCGCTTGTCCTAACTCAAGATCACCTTGGATTGCCTCTAATCAAAATTTCGCTTCCAAGTGCCAAGAACAGGATATTATTTGGGGTCATAAGCAAATCAAATCCCGCGACCACCGACATACCAGTCTTATGATATATCCTGAGTGTGACTCCTTCGCAAGCTCGCAACAGCTGAGTCGATGCTAAACATCAACCACAATCAACCTAAGTTTGGGATATGGCCAATACCCAAAACCTTAGCACAAAACTATAAAAGTAAGCTATCCTCAGCTCAACTTTTATAACAGGCAAAAAAAACGAGGTCGTCACCTCTACAGAGCAACATCAAAAAAAATTTAAGCAATTAAGATAATGTAAATATAAATTATTCTTCTTCTGACAAACTTTCATTAGGGTTAGGTTCATTGAATGGTTTTAAGTCTTTAATATGCCATCGTCCTACTTTAGTCCCATCTAAATTAACTAAACCATAAACTAAATCCGAAATCTTTTCTCTAATCACGCAATGCACATACTTAGGTACCAACTTAGATGTGAATTTATCTGCTGCACTGGAAAGAATTTTATTTTTTCGCCAAACGTGATCACCTATCTTAAAGGAAAAATCCCCTTTTCTAAGGTTGTAAGACTTACTGTTCCGCTCATAAGCCTTATGTATCCTACTACGTACGTCGGTGAAAATATCTTTTAAACCCTTTAAATTTTCGGCGTACGCGCCCCTGTTACCCGGAATTATTTCGCTGTCAGCATTGACATCCAAGTCTAAGTTTTTATAATATGATCCAGATAGAGGTATATGTCTGCCGTAAACTAAGAAAGACGGTGTGAACCCTGTTACTTCGTGTCTCGCGGTATTTATCGCTTGTTGGATTTTGGAAATATTGCTATCCCAAGTGTCATGTGAATCCACGTAACTTCTTAAAGCGGTCCCGACTGTTCGGTTATTACGTTCCACAAAATTACATTGGGGAGAGTACACGGGATTAAAAACGGATGTTAAAACCATAAGTTTCACTTAAGCTCTTAAAACTTTTAGAGGTAAACTGAGTACCGTTATCGCATATTAAGAGCGATGGAACACCGTGGATTAGAAAGACATTATTTTCCAAAATTCTCTCTATATATCCAGCTTTAGAGCTTTTCAAAGGAAATAGCATGGTATACTTTGTAAACCAGCAAGAAACCACGAGAAGCCATTTATTTCCCTTTTTTGAACGTGGGAATGGGCCTACTAGATCAGCTGCTATGACTTGAAAAGGGTAATTAACCGTTTTCTCTTTTCCCATCAGTCCCATAGGTAGTGTATTTGGAGATTTCTGCGCTCCACATACTTCACAAGTCCTCACAAACTTTACGATATCAAAACGCATTTTTGGCCAATAATACTGTTCCTGAACCCTGTGAAGAGTTTTATAAAAGCCAAAATGACCAGAAGTAGGAGGAGTGTGACACATGTCTATAACTTCCTCTCTCTGTGGTTTAGGAACTAGTATTTTCCACTCGGGTACATTAATTTTTAAAGGCAACTGGTTTGGGATAAATTTGTACACGAAATCATTTTCCACCTTCCACTGTGGAAAATTTTGAGGAGATTCTTTAATTTGCTGCCGTAAATTGTCGTACCATGGGTCAATGCGATCTACATCTACTGTATCAATTCTTACGCCAAACTGTGCATTAAGACTGTTTTCGTCCGCTGTATGATCTGGGATTCTTGACAAAGCGTCAGGAATAACATTGTGGACTCCTTTTCTATGAATTAAAGTAAACGTGTGTTGTCTCAGCCTAATCGCCCAACGCGCTAGTTTGCCACTAGGGTTTTTTAATAGAATTAAGCCACAATAAGCTATAATGATCTGTTATGACCGTGAAAGGAACACCTTCTATGTAAGGTCGAAACTTTTCGATGTTAAAGAGTACTGCTAAACATTCTTTTTCAACAACCGAATAGTTACGTTCAGCCTTTGATAAAGTTCTACTGGCATACGCTATCACCCTTTCCTCACCATTGATTTTCTGTGTTAGGACGCCCCCTAAACCAGTATTAGAAGCATCACTAGAAATATAAAACTGTTGGGATAAAATGGGAGCTGAAACCAATAGTTCTTTAATCTTTATAAAAGATTCTTCGGCTGCCTTTGTCCAATCTATCGATTGTCCTTTTTTTCGTCCTTTCAAAAGATCATTAATAGGTGACAACAGGGTAGAAAAATTCTCGATAAAACGTCTATACCATGAACACATTCCTACGAAGCGCTTAACTTTCGTAGTATTAGTAGGTCTCGCATAATTAACCATGCTAGCTACTTTATCCGGATCGGTACGCAAGGAATTTGAGCCTACAATATAGCCTAAAAACTTTAGAGAAGTTTTGATAAAATCACATTTGCTCAAATTTATCGTCAGTCCGGCCTCTTTCAATTTATCTTTTACTTCCTTAAGTAAGCGGATATGCGATTCGAAGTCTTCCGATGTTACTAAAAATATCATCGAGATAGGTAAAAATATGTGGCTCATATTTCGGACCAAATATAGCGTCCACTAAACGTTGCTGAGTTTGAGCAGCGTTCTTAAGACCAAACGGCATAGTGACGAACTGAAATAGACCTCGGCCTACTACTGCAAAAGCGGTCTTTTCTTTAGAGGATTTGTCTAAAGGAATTTGCCAGAAAGCCTTTCTAAGGTCTATCGAAGATACATACTTAGCATTCCTGAGTGATGTCAAAATTCTGTCGATGTTCGGTAATGGGTAGTTATCAAATTTGCTGACCTCGTTGAGCTTTCTTCCGTCAAAGCACAGACGATACTGTCCATCGGCCTTTTTCACCAATAAGATTGGAGAACACCAAGGACTGTTTGATTCTTCAATCACTCCGAGTTTCAACATTTCGTCTAACTCTTTATTTAATACTTTTGACATATAAGGAGACATGGCGAAGGGCCTTGTCTTTACAGGACTGGCATCAGCCGTATCTATAGACATCTTGATTTTATTCGTTCGGCCTAACCTATCTTTACTGCTTATTTCATTGAAAGAGCTTATTACTTTTTTTGCTTTTAAGCGTTCCGTCCGCGAGAGATCATCTAGGGTACATAGACGCGAGAAAAGGTTTTCAAAAGAACTTTCTGAATAACAATCTTTAAAACTTGTTTGAGAATTGACTTCTAGGGACTGTGGATACCACGAATTATTTTTAAAATTTACTAAAATTCCGAATTTTTGTGCAAAATCACATCCTAGAACCAAAGTATGTGATAGAGAAGGTACTACTAGAGCAGAGATTACTAAACAATGACCATTGCAGACTAGCGGCAACTCAACCGTACCTAAAACTTTTAGACGGCTGCCATCTGCAGTGGTAACACTTCTATTTTTGACGTGGCATATTTTTATACTTAAACGACTTAAAATCTTAATACCATTCTGACCTACAACGGAGGCATTTGCACCAGAGTCAAATAAAGCCGAGAAATGGGCACCTAATAGATTTATCTTGATATGCGGTCTGTTGTCTAAATATTTATGCACGAATAAAGGAGACATGTGACCATTTGGAGAAGCAGGAGTTTTAACTTGAGAAGGATAATTTTTATTAGACTTAAAAAAATCAGAAACTTTTTGTAACCATTTAGTCCAATCCGATCTACTGGAATATTTTTGTTCGTCCGTGTTTCTAGAACGTTTTGGATTAGGGGCTTTACTGCGAACATGAGCTTGTGACTTAGCCGAAAGATTAGAGGCTTTTTTTTTTGGACTTAGGATATCCGCCTCGGTAATATACCGTCCTTACTCGTTTTTTGTACATTTGGGGCATGATGTTAGTCTCACGCCTGTTGTTCCACATTTGAAACAAAATACCCTCTTTGGTGCTGTACAATTTTGGTAAGTGTGATTCGGGCCTGTGCAATTCCAACACGTGAAAATTGCCTTAGGTGAAACCGGCTTGTCGTTC
Organism: Pachyrhynchus sulphureomaculatus; assembly: GCA_019049505.1. NCBI lineage: Eukaryota > Metazoa > Arthropoda > Insecta > Coleoptera > Curculionidae > Pachyrhynchus > Pachyrhynchus sulphureomaculatus. The sequence continues at coordinate 22,886 of JAHKBH010001231.1, forward strand.
ACTTTAGCTGCAGTGTCGCTAATTTTAGAGTCATTATCTTTTCCTTTACCCGTTTTCTGGTTACTCCTAGGGTTCCGATTTACATTCCCAACTTTATTTGTCGAGACTCCACTTCGGCCATTTGGATTATACTTTACCTGATGTATATTAGTTTCGCTTTTTGGTCTGCTCTTTTCCAACAAATAATCGGACTCTTCAAGTTTTCTACATAACCCGGCGAGTTCGGCTACCGAATTTATATCTAGTAGAGCTAACCGATTGACGAAACTAGGCAGAATATTCCTACGTATAAATTTAACTTTGGTACATTCCAAAGGCTTGATGGACAACCTACAAAATAAAGATTCCATGTGGGCAATAAAAATCACAGTGGACTCATCCTTCTTTTGTCGCCTCCTCTTTATTTCTGACCACAATTCTTCATCATCATCACAGTGCAAGAAGTCCTTCTTTAGCCTATCTACCAAGGAATGCCAGTCGTTGACACTTGATTTTATGCTTCTATACCAAATGAAGGCATCGCCAGTGAAAAATTCAACAGCAGAGCTGAAAAGTTCATCTTCCGATACTTTCCTAGCTTGAGCTATTTCAGTCAGCCTCTCCAAAAAAGGATAGAGTCTCTTTGAGTCTCCATTAAATTTCAATTGCCATTCGCTGACAGGAATATTTCTGGCTGCGCAATTCACGATTGGAGCTGGTACGTTTATGACTGGGGTTGTAATAGGCAGCTGTGGTAACTCATGGCCAGGAGCTATCTTTTCGGCAAGATTTGCTTCCATGAGTACACACGTAGCTATTGTTTCTTGAACATATTTGGAAAACTTCGACGCTTCCTCTTCGTCATCCGGCATGGGAATTCTTTGTACGCGACCCGCTACATGCGATAAACGTGATTTAACCCGGTGTACAAGTGAATCATTTGGATCACCGTCATAACTATCGATTAAGTTTTGGATTGAATTTAAAAACTCTTTTCGATACCAGCCGTTTCTTCTTTAAAAGACAGGGTGTCATCCCCTATTTTTATCGTTTTTTTTTCCCGGCTCATTAATTTCTTTACTTAAGATCCTCGTTAGAATCTTTCTTTTATCTGCGACCGGACGTTCTGAGAAAGTACGACGGATTTTTAGTTCATAGTCTAATTCATATTCCAATAGGTGATTGACTTTAAAATTGAAGGCTTCCATGATAAATGAATACTATAAAATTTAAAAGAATTGTTTAAAAAGCCGTGAAAATATTTCTCCTGTGCTCCCAATAGTCTAAATAAAATAACAAAATCTGTAAAGGCACTTAAAATATGTAAACTTCTTTACCAAACTTTAAAAAAAATCTTCAACCATTTCAAAAAAAATTTCTAGGTATTGCCTCGTATTAAAATCCTTTTATTAAGATATCTTAAGAATTTCCTATAAAAAAATCTCTAAATATCGTTTCGTATATCAGCAAAGTATTTTTAATATTCATGCAAAATATAGGTGAGAAAAAAGAACAGTTTTTTGTTCGGTTATCCGCAAAATAAATCAACAATGCAAAATTAAAGTCGACCAACACATCTGCCAATCTGAACTATAAAGCCAGCTTTTAAGAAAAAAGTAGGAATCTCTTATCTTAGAGTCAACAACAAAATTCAAATATCTATATCAGATAAATTGAAATAAAAAAATTCTACAAATTTCCTGCTTTTGTCTTACTGCTATAGTGTAGTTTCGTTTAATAAATATTATGAAATAAAATATCTGCAAAGTTAGAGCTTTTATTTTGTTCGAAAGCTAGTACACTGAACCCTTTTTTTAAAAAATAAAATTCCAAAAGCCCCGCGTTGACAGCGCTATTTTGTAGCTTATGAAAAATTGTTCTTAGTTTGAGGCATCTTTTTCCGTACCCTGTGAGAAGTTGTTTGTCCCACGCTTGAGCGCAATTTTGTAAGGTGTGCTAATTTTGCTTTATTTTTCGCCCCATGTAGACTGCGTCATTTTGTAACATTTTTAAATACTGGACGCCCCAAGCTTGAGCACAATTTTCTTGCAGCCCCGCTTTAATTTCTGATAATGAATTGAGTGAGACCTGATTTTAAAAGAACTAAAGAAATTAAAGAAATACTAGCTCAGTTTTCCTTGGTAGAGAGATATGGGTAAGAGATAATTTTTGTACGTCTTTTTGGAATTTAATTCTATTTTTAAAGAAACCTCAGTTGTACGACTTTTTTTTGGGCACCACTCATTTTAAAATAGAAACGGTTTAACTTCAGCTAAGAAAAATGAGAAAAAAACTGAAGTGTTTTATGGATATTACTAAAAAGAAATTAGTCTAGCACAACTGATCCTGAAAAGAAAAAATAAATATTCAGTGAGACACTAGCTTTAATCAACAAAAAAAGAATTTATTCATGTTTTTAAAATGAAAATAAAAAAAGTTCTAACCTTTACAGTTATACCAAAAAATTCTAGCCTAAATAGTAGTTGTTACATTTAAACTTTAAACTTTTACAACCCCCGAAGGCGAGACATCGTGTTTTACACTTCACTTTTTTGTCTGTTATACGTTGCTGTTAATGCACTACTCTCAAATAAGTCTATTGGAGGGAGTTTTGTTGACTTACTGTTTTTCAGTCCTGCTGTGATGGACTTCGCCCGATTTCACACTTTTTCTTAACACTTAGAAAGCTCGCTACAGCTTTTATTGTCGAAACTGGTACTTTTACTTAGCGGCTTCTGAAGAATATTAGCCTACTTCGGCTAGATGGAAAATAGCCTCTCGGCTAGAGACGGTACTGCCTGGTCTGCGGCTCGATCGAAAAAAAAGCCTTGCTGGTAGTTTCTCAGGCCCTTAAATAATCGTGCGATTTTTGCCGGTAATATCCGGACGCTCCAATCAAAACTCCGGGTCAAACATTTCGCCAATCGCGGCCTGGCGGTAGGTTCGATCAGCAACCCGCACCACACAGTATATACTGAATGTCCTGAAACTTTTGTTTAATATACCGGTCGATGTTTTAAAATAAAAATAAATACAATTCGAAGTGAAAAATCCGTAACATTGCATGGTCTTAAAATCCAGGAAAAAATGAATGTTACAATATATATATATATATATATATATATATATATATATATATATATTATATATATATATATATATATATTTATATATATATATACAGTGACTCACAGCTTAAATGATGCAGTCGCTATAAGAAAAGACTAACTGGTCTCAGTGCCTCTTTATTTATTTGGAAAAAACAACTTATTGAAATTAAATTAGTAAAGAGTCTTCTAAAAAAGTATGAATTACTTTTTGTCTTAAATATGCCTTACTTAATTAACAATAAATAATTAATTAAATTATATGCGATTTTAACGTCACAGCTTAAATGATGCAAAATTCAATATACCAAAATTATTAGAGAAAACAAACTGTAGAATTTGAAATAAGCCTGCTAATATTTGGTCGGGCCTCCCTCCTTATCAATAACGGCTTGTAATCTTCTGGACATTGATTCTACTAACTTTCTAGTATAGTCCGGAGAAATAGTGTTCTATGCTTCAGTAATTTTTATTTTTAATTCAGTTTTATTTGATATTGGGGCACTATTTACTTTATTTTTTTAATGTCAGCCACAAATTTTCAATTATATTTAAGTCTGGTGACTGGGCTAGTGTTTTAATAATAACATTTAGACAGTTATAAAGCAACCAACTACGGACTCGAAATGACGTGTGCTTTGGATCATTGTCGCGATACAACCGATAATTGTTTTCAATATCTAATTTTTGGGCACTAGCGAGGAGATGCTGCCTTAGTATATCCAAGTACACATATTGGTTCATATTCCCTTCGACGAAATGCATGTTACCTACTCCTGTAGATGACATACAGCCCCATAACATCACTTCACCTCCACCGTGCTTTACCGTAGCTTTCATATTTTTCAATTTTAATTCTTCGTTAACCTTTCTCCACACTGATATTTTTTCATCGGTCCTAAATAAGTTTATTTTGGTCTCATCAGCAAATATTACTGAATTCCAGAAGTTCAAGTCTTTATTGATATGCTCTCTGGCAAATTCCAATCTCATGCGTCTATTTCTTTGGCTAATGAAAGGCTTATTTCTAGCAGTTCGACCATGTAAATTATTATTTCGCAAAATCCGTCGAACTGTTTCGGGGTTACACCTTTTTCCAAACTGTCTTTTCACCTCGGTGCACAACTTTGGCGCATTTTTTTGGATTATTTGATACCTCTCTTAAAATCCATCTTTCTTCACGTTCATTGAAGATCTTATTTGGAGCCTACCTTGACTTATTCTCGACTCTATTTTCATTCCGGTAACGTTCTATGATATGCTGAACAGTTGACGGACATTTATTTACCATTTTGGCTATGTCTCTTTGGCTGTATCCATTCCTGTAATGAGTAATAATTAAATTTCTCTCAGAAATTGTAGTTCGACGACCCATTCTTAAACAATTTCGTTTCATTGAATGAAAAAATGTCAAACTAAACAAAAAACAATTGCACTAAGAAATCAAAGCAACGCCGCCTTCGTAAATTTCAAAATGCGATACGTTTTGACCTCTGTTGTTATTTTGCATCATTTAAGCTGTGACGTTAAAATTGCATATGATTTGATTAATTATTTATTGTTAACTAAGTAAGGCATATTTAAGACAAAAAGTAATTCATACTTTTTTAGAAGACTCTTTACTAATTTAATTTCAATAAGTTGTTTTTTTCCAAATAAATAAAGAGGCACTGAGACCAGTTAGTCTTTTCTTATAGCGACTGCATCATTTAAGCTGTGAGTCACTGTATATATATATATATATATATATATATATATATATATATATATATATATATATATATATATATATATATGTATTTATATATATATATATATATGTATTTATATATGTATATGATTCTGTGCTTTTTTTATTTCTTAGGATTTTGGTTCTACTTATTAAAACAACTTATTTTATTTTATTTAGTCCTTACTGACGTTTCGCCCATTTTTTTGTGGGCATTCTCAAAGTATCTAAAATTTTTTTTTAAAAAGTTTCAGGACACATTTTACAATTTAAAATTTAAAATTAAAATTTTGGTACAATTCATGTCACGCTATAAAAAACAGTTTACACAGTTTGTATATATATATATATATATATATATATATATATATATATATATATATATATATATATATATATATATATATATATGTATAATAATCCCTTTGGCCAGGTTTTAGTATATAATTTGTTGCGTTAAGTAACATAAGGAATAAGCAATGACGATAATAATGAATCAAGTCGGACAAAGTAGTCAACGCGAGCGGAGCCGTGAGTACATCTAGTCGTGTTATAAATCCTTTTCAGCTTTCTTGTGTGTGTGTCTCTATGTCTGTCTGCCTATCTATCCGTTAGTGCGCTCATCACTCGAGAACCCCTTATCCGATTTACGTGCTTTTTTTAAAACACTTACATATGTTCTCTGGCCAGGTTATAGGATATATTTTACAATGTTAGGTAACATAAGGAATAAGCAGTGACGATAACAGTGAGTCACGTGGGAAAAAAAAGCTTGCCGCTAGCGCGTTTTCTTGCAATACACTGCCTAAACCATTAAATATGGAACAATATCATGTAGCAAAGAATATAATATAATATAATATATATATATATATATATATATATATATATATATATATATATATATATATATATATATATATATATTGCAGCGTCTCTCTGTCTGTCTGTCCGTTAGTACGCTTATCACTCGAGAACCATTTATCCGATTTACATGTTTTTCTTTTAATTCATACATTTGTTCTCTGGTCAAGTTATCTATAATCTTCTATAATATATATAAAATGCACTGTTTCTCTGTCTGTCTATCTGTTTGTCCGTTAGTGCGCTTATCACTCGAGAACCACTTATCCGATTTTTTTTATTTTTTTATTTCATATATTTGTTTTCTGGCCAGGTTATCTATAATCTTCTATAATATATATAAAATGCAACGTCTCTCTGTCTATCTGTCTGTCAGTTAGTGCGCTTGTCACTCGAGAACCACTTATCCGATTTACATGTTTTTTTTTTTTAAATTCATACATTTGTTCTCTGGCCATGTTATCTATAATCTTCTATAATATACATAAAATGCAACGTCTCTCTGTCTATCTGTCCGTTAGTGCGCTTATCACTGGAGAACCACTTATCCGATTTACATGTTTTTTTTTTTTAATTCATACATTTGTTCTCTGGCCAGGTTATCTATAATCTTCTATACTATTTATAAAATGCAACGCCTCTCCGTCGGTCTGTTCGTTAGTGCGGGTATCACTCGAGAAATACTTATCCGATTTACGTGTTTTTTTTTTTTTTAAACAGACATATGTTCCCTGGCCAGGTTATAGGATATATTTTATTACGTTAGGTAACATAAGGAATAAGCAGTGACGATAATAATGAATCAAGTCGGAAAAAAGTTTGCCGCTAGCGCGTTCTCTTGCAATACACTGCCTAAACCATTAAATATAGAAAACTAGCAAAGAATATAATATATATACATATATATATATATATATATATATATATATATATATATATATATATATATATATATATATATATATATATATTTAAACATGTTTTCTCATGGTTTCAATTAATTAGTTAAACATAACAGAAAAATAGTATATAAAGCAGGTGGTGTATGGAGACTTTTTGGACTGATTGTATATATATATATATATATATATATATATATATATATACATATATATATATATATATATATATATATATATATATATATATATGTATATATATATATATATATATATATATATATATATATATATATATATATATATATATATATATATATATATATATATATATATATATATATATATATATATATATTTATTTATATATATATATATATATATATATATATATATTAGGAATAGCGTTAACCCTAAAACTTTGACCTTGACTTGGACGTTAAAAAAAGACTCTAGTTCCCTTTAGCAAAGGGCTTAAAAAGAGAAATCCTCGTATTATATTTTCGGAGCAACATTCCATTTTACATTCATATGGTATCGATCAAAGAAATCTGACACGGTTGTATCGATATCACATTGCTACAGTGTTCTCGAACCTACCAATTTTTCAGTGTTTGTACCGATATGGGGTCCGTCCTACTGAAATTTAACGATTTTTCCACGATTTCTAAGAATACAAGAAAATTCCCTCGAATTTTTAGCGATTTTACATCTCCAAGTTGGGAACCCTTTTCGTTTATGTTTTACGGGGAATCTCTCGAATGTATGTTAAGTAGTTGTTGTAGAATGTTCCCGATATTTTTTAAGGAATATATTTGTGTCCTACAACTCGTAAGTTGACGTTTTTAGGGGATCCCCGAGCTAATTCGCTTATCTATATAAACAAGAATTCGGATTTTATTGTTTCATTAATTTTCATTATTTAGAAGAGAAACTTTTTCCGAGTTACTAATAGCGTCTACTAGTAGTATCTACCAAAAATATTATTATAATATCAAGTCAAAATGTCGTCAGACGAAGAACCGAGTACAAGCGCGAGCGCAAAAAGAAAAAAATACCTACAATTTTATAGAAAAAAATGGGAAGAAGAATTTTCAGGCTCTCTGCAATAAAGTCGTAAAAGCGCAAACTATGTCTGTTGTAAAACTGGTAATAGGGTTATTACATCAGGGGACGACGCTCTTAGGAAAACACAAAAAATAATTACTCTTATTAGTTTTAATTGTATATTCTGTAAGTTCCTATTATTTTACAAAGATAAAAAAGTTGTATATATTGTATTTTTTTTCATATACCGATTTTGGGTACAAATGTACCGACATTAGTGAGCAACTCTACCGATTTCATATTTTGACCTTCGAGACCACTGCATGGCTAATACAACTCTTATAACATAGAAAATGACATAGAAAATGATCTACTTGGTCATAGAAAAATGTTTTTACTCGATTTATTGCTAATACGATATGGACGACTCCCCCGTAGGATAGAATTCTAAGATCGATATTCGATAGGATTGCCCGAATCACATAATAAGGTTTTCACATAGACATAGAGGATGGACTGAGCATTAACCTTATAAAATTGACCACTCTCTAGAAAGAGACAAAGCGATTGTGCGACCAATACCTGTCTCTTTTCTGTAGACCTGTAATAAACAAGTCGTAGTACCCCGAGACGGAATTCAAGGCGAGAAAAGCCCCATACCCGATTTTAGTTCAAATAGAACATTTAGAAATATTATTTTCAAGAGAGCCGTAGCTTAGTGGCATTTTAAAAAGAGACAGTTACTGGCCGCTCATTCGCTTTGTCTCTCTCACACTTTTTCGTCTATATTTACTTCACAGCAGGATACGGAATACTTAGTCTATGTCTATAGGTTAGCATTAACAACGTTCGGTTACAAAGGAAACCATTTTGTATTTGTCGTAGGAGTTTCTCGAGCATTTCGATTTTGATACTATGAAAGCTTAAAATTAAATACTGCC
>JAHKBH010001234.1:0-25000 GCA_019049505.1 Pachyrhynchus sulphureomaculatus
AATTTCAATCAAACTGTCAGTAATATGGAAATGACAGATTTAGTTATGCCAAATTTAGATATGCAAAATTTAGATTTATCTATTTCTGATTTTGAAGCTTTGGTTTTGCCAAATTTAGGTTATAACCAGGATTCTAATCTAATGATGTTGTTACTCAACAAACGAATTCTTGCGATATTAACGCTATTGTTAAAGAACGCATAGCAGAATAACAAATTCTAACTCAACATCCTCTTATGACCGAAGAAAAAGAAGTGAAAATTCTTTATTTAATTTGGAAGATTTTATTTTTCTTAATAATGATGCCCAACTCCCTGTGTCAGAATCTAATTTGGGCTGATCGAATCAAAATTTCTCGCTAGAGTTATCTCAACTTCCCGATGCTGATAATATTGAGCAAGTTCTATCTAAAAATTTTAATTTTAATGATATTGATAATTTTTCACAATCTTTGCTCATTTCCGATACAAATTTTGAAATCGAAAATGTTACAACTGAGGTTAGTTTAAATAACCCTTCAGTTGAAAAGAATCTGAAATTAATGAGCCAAGATATAGTTGATAAAAACGATTCTAATCTGTCGTTTCCATGTACCCAACCTGAATGGCTGTAATCATACCAAAACGCGCAATTTGATTCTATTACACAAGTTCCAATTTCTTCCAAATCTTCTGTGGGTTCTTCTTCTTCAAATTTTAATAGTGATATGGACGTAAACTGCTTCTAAATTGACAGTTTGAATGTATTACTCAATCTGCTTTATCTTTAGTTTAATTATTGAACCTTTTGACATATAAGCACACAAACATTTTTAAATAATTACTTCGTAAATGAAGATTTTTTTAATTGGTAAAGCTAAAATTAAAAATACAAAATTTTCCCGAAAATTTGTTTCGAATTTAAAAAGTTTCTGTTTTTCCTTAAATTCTTATAAAAAATTTCGAAACGTTTCTTCTGAAGAACAGACCATGTGGAACAGAATAAAACTGTGCTTCAACGAAATGGCAAATATTAATATTTAATTTTATATCCCTTTCTCCTCTGTTAATTTCAATATTATAAAAAGTTCTACTTTCTTCGCTTAGGATTACATTTCTACTAGTTTCCTAATAATGTATACATGTAAAACGTGCAACAGACATTTTACTAGATGTGAAAATTTTTATCGACACATGAGAAAATTTTGTAACATTCAACTGCTAAAGCGACAAACATCTTCAAATTTAAGCGGTCCTCAACATTCTTCCAAACCTGGACGAGGTGAGTTATTTTATTTAATTTACTTAATTTGTTTGATTTATTTAGCTTGCATCCCTTTAATAACCTGTTTTATTGTTGTGAAACACAAGTTTTTTAACTGCAAATGAGTTAACTACATTAATATTTTTATAATCTATGGTTGGCTCATTCTCACTATGGCGCACCAAAGAAAAAATTATCTTCTTATTCCCAGGCTTGCTTGCTTTGAAGACGTCGAGGTCAAAGCTAGTTCGAAACCTTCATAATCACCGAGCTAAATACTTTTAATGATCGACTGCTTCTGGTGAACCCAACTACATAACTTTTTCACACTTTCTCACATACGAAGATAATCTTGTTATTCTCAAGCTATGCAAGCTAGCTTGCATACACTTCGAGGTCGACTTGGATTCAAAAACCTACACAAACTTATTTGTGTAAGTTTATATTTTTATAAACACTCCCTTACTTTTGCCAATTCTTTATGCGTATACGGAATGACTTAAATGATTAATAGTTGCTTTATTTAGAATTAATCAAGTCCAATTACATTTTTTCGTTTGTTTAAGGAGTGACGAAATAGTGTCAGGATTGTAGAAAAGATGTAATTAGAAGATCAAACAACATGTTAAAACATCTTCAAGGGATTTTGGAATTGAAGTGATATAATCAGCTTTTAAGGAACGTATCATTTCATATCGAATCAATCCTGAGAGATATCATGTAAATGTTAAAAAAAGTTTTTTTGAGGAACTTGCCCAAAAAGTTAATGATTTATTAGAGCGAGCAGAAGGACAACATACCTGTATCAAAACCAATGTGGAACTCTTCGGGCTATATTTATATTATACTAATCTAACCCAGAGCGCCAAGTCTTTCAATACACAATACAAACTTATTTGCAGCAGTTCAGATATCCCAATTTTAATCTAAGGACTTTACGAAACAGTTGACAGAAAAGCAGACGAGTTAGCGAAAAGTAATTCCGGTAGGTTTATTATTAAGTTTTATTGTGTTTTCAATTATCTTTTTTATTTTCTCCTGAGTCTGTTCCTAATATTAAAAGCAACTTTTATTAATTATAAGTTTTTATCAATTTAATATTAAAATATTTTAATACTTATCATTTCTTGTGCTGCAGGTTGAACTTGGGTCAAACCTCTATGTTTGGAAGTTAACGTAAATAAGCATAAGAGCTTCGACGTTTATGACTTTATCTGTTGAAACTGATAGGAAGTGTGCCACCATCAATATGCGCAATGAAGATAATAATTGCTTCTTATAGTGCGTGACAGCAGCTTTACACAACCCGAACGGATTAGGATATCACACTTTATACCCATTATTTTTCTTTATATGACATTCCTGGTTTGGATAGTGCTTTTAAGTTAAAAGAAATAACTAAATTTGAACTTTTAAATAAAATTTCCATAAATGTTTATGGATTAGAAAAATTGTAAACCGACCTAACCTACTGTTATGAAGTTGTAGGACCAATGCATTATACAAATCAAAGGCGATAACGCTATGTTAATTTACTATTGATTGGTGATGATGATGGGAATTTTCATTATTGTTGCACTAAAGATTTATCTATATTAATATCTAATAGTTTTCAAAACATCATGGAGAAAAGTTTCTTTGCGATGGATGTTTACAATATTTTCCAAACAATGACGATTTAACAAGACATAATGCTTATGACCGTGATCATGTTAGAATCAATTTATCATCACCGACATCCAAAATTAAAAAGCTTGGCAAAATAGTGCCTGGAAATATTCTAAAATTCACTAATATTCAAAAACAAATTGAAGTTTCTTTCGTTATTTATGCTGATTTTAAATGTATTCTTAATCCAGCAACTTAAATGACTTTGATCCTAACAGTCCTTACACTATTAAGCAGTACGAGCATATTTCTTATTCTTTTGCTTATTAAATAAAATGGTCATTTGATAACAATGCATTTAAGTTTAAACTTTAGAGAGGTTCTAATTGTGATAAGAATTTTATTAAGTTAATAGAATGAGATGTGTTTGACCGATGTAATAAATATTTAAAATGAATGAGACCTATGAGTAAATTGAACGAGTTGGATAGCGTATATCATAATTACGAATGTTATGCAATAAGATTATTATTGATGAATGTGATAAAGTTGCAGACCATGACCACCCAACGGGTCTTTACAGAGGTCCAGACCACTCCAAATGTAATTTAACTTTCAAATTAACAAATTATATTCCAGTTAACTTAAAAAATTATGATGCTCATTTATTTATCAAAAATTTATGTAATCATAATGAACGATTGAAAGTTATTGCATAGAACAAGGAAAAAACATATTTCATTTGAAAAGTATGTCATTGTAAACACATATTTCGACAAACAATCTGGAAAGTCCAAAAAGAAAGAGTTTTGCATGAGATTTATAGACTCTTTTCAGTTTTTACCATCTTCATTACGAAAAATATCTTACCCTCTAGAAGACCAAAACAGTCAAAAAATTTTTAAATTTTTCAAAGAAAAGGAAAAGTTCGATTTGATTCGTCAAAAGGGGGTTTTTCCTTATAACTATATTACTAATTATACAAAATTAAATTAAAACGCATTGCCAGAAAGAAAACAATTTTATAAAGATTTAACAGGGGACCATATTACTGAAGATGACTGAGATAATAGGGCACAAGTTGTGAGGAATTTATTCTATTGTAATTCGATAGGTTAATATTCTGATATCTATTTAAAAATCAGATGTACTGCCTTTAGCAGATATTTTCCAAAATTTTAGAAAAACTTGTTCAAATACCTATAAGCTAGATCTTGCACATGATTATACTTTTCCAGGATTACGTTTTACTGCTTGTTCAAAATTCACAAATAGAGAATTAGAGCTTTTAACTCATCCTGATATGTTACATTTTTTAAAGGATAAGAGGAGGAGTTAGTCCTTGTGTCACTAGCACATCTGTGGCAAACAATAAGTTTCTTGAAAGTTTCGACTCATCTAAGCATAATAAATATTTATTATATGTTGACGCAATTAAGTTATATGATTATGCGATCTTCCACATAAGGATTTTGTTTGGTTCTCTCAAAAAACAAATTGATAGTTTTAATATCCCAGACATTTTAGACACATCTGGAAAAGGATAGGTTTTAGAAGTTGATTTATTATATCCTATTGATTTGCATGACTTTCACAACGAATTTTCTTTTCGCCCTGAAAATTATAAGCCTTCTAATTCTAAACATGCAAACACAGTTCTAAATTTATTAAATAAACGACGATATATTGTTCATTATTCTTTATTAAAACAAAGTGTTCGAAATAGACTTAAAATAGACAAAAATTCATAGAATCTTGCAGTTTACAGAATCTTTATGGTTAAAGAACTGTATAGATTTAAACACTAAATTAAAGAAACGGATCTAAGCACGAGTATAATAGAAACAAGTATAAGCTTAGTAATAATAGAATATATGGAAAAACAATGGAAAATGTTGAACATCGATCAGACATCAGGTTAGTTCAGGTTAGATGGTGCTGAAAATTTAATTGCAAAACCACCCTTTAAAGAATCAGTAATTTTTAATGGAAATTTAGTTGATATTCAAATGAATAAAATACTAATAGAATATGATAAGCCTGTTCATGTAGGATTTTCTATTTTAGATATTTCTAAGACTATTATGTATGGTTTCTTTTATGATTTCTTAAAACCCTTATATCAAGAAAAGATAAAATTATTATACACAGATACTGACTCTCTTATTTTGGAAATAGAAACAGATAATGTTTATGAAGATATGAAAAATTATATTGATTATTTTGAGACTTCTAATTATAAAATTAATAATGTTCACAATATGCCAATAACTAAGTTTGTAGAAGGTAAATTTAAAGATGAATTTGCTGGTGACCCCATAGAATGTTTCTAGGGAACTGAAGCCAAAGTTTATAGTGTGACAACCAAAAATAAAATGGCTAAGGGAATTAAAAAAAGAATAGTATAAATAAACAATTGGATGCTAACGAATATAAAAATGTTGTAGAACGTAATTCTAAAACATTTTGTTCCGTGTATGTGTTTGGATCTAGGATGCATAATATGTACACAGAATGATTTAATATGTTAGCTTTATCCTCGGCAGATGATAAAAGATTTAAAATTCCAAATTCTTGCGATACGCTTGCTACGGGACATTGCGATATTCCTCCTTATCAATGGGTTTGGGAAAATGAGGAATTTGTTGATGCTGACTGTACTCCCTCAACTTTACCTGGTTGACAGATATAACATCAGAAAGTATTTCAATTTTCCGTTTTATCTTGCATTGCATGTTTATAACTTAGAAATGTGTTTAGAATCTTTTGAAAAGAAAATTGATATTATAACCTATAGAAATTATGAAAAAAGGGTAACTTGTTAAAACGTGGAATGGAAAGTTGAATCCTGAAGCTGTTTCTGGCTTTTATTATTTAATGAAGGAAGATATTTGTGAATGTTATTATTGTGGTGTTGAAATATTTCAATGGATGTATGAGGATTGTCCTATTGATGAACATTTTTAACTTTATAATCATTGAATATAATAAGCCTCTTGTGCTCATATTTGTGGACTTTGAAAAGACTTCTAATTCTGTAAATCAGTAGAGAGTCTTGGAAGCGCTTGCTGAGTCGTATTGATCATCGATATTCTAATGTAATTAAATACATATATGAAAATACCACTGCTTGTGTTAAAACATAATCTAACCAATCCACCCGCAAATTTTGAATCTAAAGGAGAGTACGGCTGGGTGATACGTTCTCTCCCAAGCTTTTCATAACACTTCTAGAAAGTACTCTAAAATCAAATAACTGAGACAGAATGGGACTTAACATTGACGGTGGAAAGTTAAATCACCTCTGTTTTGCCGACGACATTGTCTTAATAACAGATAAAATACAAGAAGCACACATTATGATGCACATGCTTCAGGAAGCTGCAGGGAAGGTTGGTATAAAAATCAATCTATCCAAGACTCAGTTTATGAGAAATCTTGTATTAAGCGACACTATAAAACTGAATAACGTAGAGATCGAGCAGGTGCACCAATATAAATACCTGAGACATGAAATCAGCATAGGACGAGATAACCAAACACATGAAATTCAGCGGAGAATAGGTCTCTCTCCTGGGCTGCATATGGCAAACTAGCCTATGTATTCAAATCTAAACTTTCTATGTGTTTAAAAAGAAAAGTATTTGACAGATGCATACTCCCTGTTCTTAGGTACGGAGCCGATACTCTCGTACTCTCACAATGACGAAGAAAAACATCAATAAAATATGTGTCATGCAACGAAAGATGGAGAGGTCAATGTTAGGCGTTACTCTTGGAGCTCACATCCCAAATCACATTATCAGGAAGAGAACAGGGGTACCAGATCCAGTCAAATTAATTCTACACCTGAATTGGAACTGGGCTGGACATATTGCTAGGTTTAAGGATGGCCGATGGACAAAAAGAATTATAGAGTGGCGATCAAAATCCGAAGCTTATCGGTGTAGAGGTGGAATGATGAAAATAGTGGCTGGAAATTGGGTACAAGCGGCCCAGAACAGAAAAAGGTGACAAGACTTATGGGAGGCTTTCGTCCAGCAGTTGACAGTATAAGCTGATGATGATAATGATGATGATTTAGTAGATTGTTTGCGAAAAAATAAAAGTATAAATATGGTACTACAAATTCCAAATTATTATAAAAATTTATTTTATTTGTATATTTTTATGACTTTTGTCCAAACTCCCTGTACCTACCTTAATATATAAAATAATAATTTATAAATACTTTTGTTGTTATTAAATTCTTTGTTATAGTAATAACATTTTTTATGACCTATTTTATCGTGTTGTATTATATTTATAACTGTATGTTATATTTATATAACCCATATCATGAAAGACATGGTAAAATATGTTTTTCAAATGATGGTAATCGGACCATCAACGATTTATATTATATGATGTTTGACAAAATTAACGATAATAAGATCTACGTATTTTCATATAAAATTTTTAATTTAAAGGAAAATAACAACTTTATATATATAGTTTTATATTTCTATAATAACCATTTTTGACACGACCTGGGTAGAAAATCTTAATACGATAAATTGTACAATAAATAACAACAACATATGGAATAATTTTAATGTAACAAATAAGAAAATGTCTTTTAATTTTTCCTCACCCCACAAAACTATTGAGACCAGAGAAAATATACATTGTATTCTATCTTCTATTTTAAATATTTTTATATACGTTTCTGTATCATTACTCCTCATACATTAACAGGAGTGGAGTGGTGGGGAAAGCAGTATAATAATATTCTTACTATATCGGCTAATTCAGATATTTAGATAACCAGTATCGAATATAGCAATTATTTCACCTCTGTTTCCATAATGACTAGCTGATACTCTACAATAAACAATGATACTGTTGAACATAAGAGTAATCTACTTTTCAATTACAAAATAAATTAGTTAATCAGTTCATCAAAATTTGTAAATGTTGGAATCGGTTTATATGATTTTTTACCAAAAGTTGTTATTGGTAGACAAAAAGGATTTAGGGTGACTCTAAATGAAGGAGATTGAAAGAATTTACTAAGATATGAGGTGTTATCGAGAATTATTTTTATTGAAATATTGAAGATATGAGTTCCATTAAATCTGATAACATAACAATATATCTTGACAATTACAATAGCCGTCATATTATAAAAATACAAGAGAATGGTGGTTACTATGTGTGTTTGTCTTTTGGTTCTACAGACAAGTTGTGGGAATTACAAGAAGTTATTGATTACATAATTCAAATGTATAAAAGACAAGATTTTAAGAAATATTTTAATGTGTCATTCAATAATCAATAATCAAATTTGTTAACAAATATCTATAACACTTTAAATCCTCTTCAGTGCCCAAATAAAGAAAATGTGTATACTATGTTGAAGTTAATAAGAGTCTATTCAAACAAATTGGAAAATAAAATATCAAGAAATGGAACTAAAGGAAAATTTTTTCGAAGACATTTGTGACTTTCCAAGAGAAGCAAAATAAAATTCATTTACTATTGCATGGAATTATGCATACCGAAATGCGAGGAAATGTGAATGGGAAAAAACCATTTAGATATGTTAAGATTTAAAAATAAGATCAAAGATAGTGAAAATAATTTTTCTACGATTTTGAGTAAAAACCATCTAATTTATAATGGAAGGTTTACTGATATGAATTATTAAAAATAAAGTTATATTTATATTTGAATATTTTTTTTTTATATGTTATAACACATCTTTTTTTAAAAATTCACGAATTGTGGAATTTATCAAATCCTAACAATTTAACAAAGACTCTATATCTTTTCTTTCTAAAAATCTTTTCTACTAAATATGCGTTCGGATGCTTTACTTTTTCTCAACTCTTAAGAATAAAAACTTCTTTTAATACATTCATTATTAGCATCTTTTAGGTAGGTAAGTAGTTGAGTTTGTAAGGTGTACTTTTCTTATTTGAAAGATTTTGGTAGGCCAATTCGGTGTATATCCTTTATTAGACGCTTCTCTTTGCTTTGAGATTCTAACAAAGTCATTTTCTTGAGGCTTGGTGTGTTTTAAATTGATAGTTTTCTTATAAGCTAACGAATTTAATAATATATTTTCCTTGTTCTTATTATTAATTTCGCTGGCTTTGTGTCCTGTAGTTCTGCGAATGGTATTATTTCAATTTTCCACAACACGGTAAACTATTGTACCATTTATAATTTCCATGATGTGTCCGCATAATATTTTTTAATGTCAACACGCTCCCCCATACTTGCTTTTAAATTAAAAAAGCTACTATATTGATTAATTTTATAATCATTCATTAGTTTTTGAACGCAGTTTCATTTCTTTAACATTACCTTCATCCTTGGCGAATCCCGCTTCTAACTTTTTCAAAGCTGCTGAATTTCTTGTAACCTCTACTCCCAGATCATCAACAACATATTTCAAAGCACCGAACTCATCTTTACTTGTTTTTTAAAATTCCTTGAATTTGTAGTCCATAAGACTTTACCTAATTCTTTGAACTTATTATCAAAAATATAAAACTTATCGTCTACATTGGTTAGTACTTTTACTACTATCAGATCATTTTTTATTATCGATATTTCCGCCTCTATTCTCGGTTTCAATTCTTTTTCAAGATTTTTTAACTCTTCTAATATCTCATAGATTTTTTCAATATCTAAGTTTTCTTTTTTGCGCTCCTCAACTATAGTTTGCAATCCCACATTTAAATTTTGTACCTCTTTTGAAAATTCACTATCTACATTGGTTTTTTATTTTGATTCTAGATTATGTAATTTTGCCAACACGTCTTCAATTTTTTCACTATTTTTTTTGTGGTATGATTGTTGATTACTTGAAGTTTCCTCTATATTTTTGATTTTTGCCCTCAATAATTTTATTTGTTTTGAGAAATCATCATTTGTTTTTTTTTTATAAGTTTCCTTAAATTTGTGTTCCAACAATTTAACATTTTCACTGTCATTTTTATAAACCAGAAAATAAAGTTTTACAGATCTATCAACTTTTTCAATATTTTTATTCATATCATCATGTACCTTCTTAAAATATTCCACTTCTTGTAAAACTTTATTATTGAACATATCAGTAAAAACTTGAAATTTTTACACCATATTCTTAGAAATATCATTTTGTACTTTTTCTGATGTAACCCTAATTATTTCATTTTCAATGCTTGTCCTGAACTATTCAATACATGAGTATCAATACTGTTTAATTATTTTTATATCGTCTTCATGTTTTGAAATTTTTTTAATTTGATCTAGATGCTGAGGAATAATTTTATTTTCGAATGTTTTTATCTTTTTTGCAACGTTCTGTATATCCTCACTATTGTCGCTAACTCTCTTATTAAGATTTTTGACGTCTCTTTTTAAACTGGATTCCAAATTTTCAAATATTTCGTTGTCAACATATTTTGTATCGCTCCTGAAATCTTTTAATATTTTATTTTCAATATTTGAATTTTTCAAAAGAAGGAATAAACGAGTAAATGTAATGTTTTGAACTAGGAGAACCAAACTTAATAAAGGTGTCAATTAATTCGAAACATGTATTTATATAACATTGGCTTCTTTGAGTTCTTCTATATGACCTGCCAACATAGATGTGACAAATAAACAAAGTCGAGCAACCAATTCATTAACGTCATTCCAATATATATATATAGTCTGTATTCGATTTATTAATTTTTAAACTTAAACTACCTCCTTGTGTGGTTGATTTATTAGATCTAGTCTGCCTACGATTAATTGCCACTACACCTTGAAACAAATTCAGAAGGGGATTAATAGTTCTAGTTTTTGTGATACTTTTTTCTTTGTAAATATGGTCCTATTATTGTAATATACTAGTGTGAAGCATTTCCTGGAACCTGTTGATCAAAATTGTAATTTCTACGATCAGCGTTAGTTCTTCTTAAAATATCCGTATTATTATCTTGATGTGTGTAGCCTGTAGGTTCTTTTTTAAATAATAACTCATATAATCCTGTTGTTCCAGTATATTTTACTCCAGCTACTTGTATACCATTATTAATCTGAACAGGTACTTGTGTTAAAATTTTTCATTTTCATAATCGTGAATTATTCCGTATTGTACATCAAATTTGTGTTCTGTGTCCCTGACACCACTATCAATATACTGATCAGGAAGTTTATTAAATTGATCCAAGCAGGTGCTATATGCTTCTGTATTAATGACAGTATTTATTGTTTGTTTAGTTTGTTCTAATATACCAGCGAGATTGTGAGGTGTTGTCTCGGATCCTTGAGAAGATTTTGTTGTTTCTGCTACAGTGTTTGTTGGAAGGAAAGATTGTTCTTGAGTTGTAGCTAAATCACTATGAAAAAATGATGGTGTTCCATATGGAAGATTTGGAGTTTTTTTTTTCCAGTTTTTTTGCCTTTTTGTGGAGTTGATGGGCTAGCAAAGATATTTTTCCCTGGTGTTGATATGTCGGCGAACGAATGTTTTGGTGGTGTTGATGATTCATAAAGTTTTTTAATTAAGGATTGAAACTCTTCACTAAGACTTCTTAGTTCACTTTAGTGTTGAGACTAGTTTTGGTAGTGGTTCCGTAATTACTTTGTAAGTCTCTTCCAGTTTAGCTTTAGTTTCTAATTCGGCAATTTTTAAACTTTGATATATTTGTTTAACACCCTTCCTTGATTTAACAAGTTCTCTCGCCAATCGTTCATTCATAATTGAAATGTAATGTAAATTTTTAGTCTATTTTTATAAATAAATATAAGAATCGAATCCTTTTCTATACCTATCAGACATAATATTAGAATCTTTGTCTATTACCAGAAATCTAAATTGGTCTTTCCAACATAATAAACATAATTCTTTAAATTTATTAAACGACATGTCAACATTAACACGATCATCACAAATATGTTTTATATTTGTGTTGTCTTGCTCAAATATAATAATTAAATTTGTGTTATCCCGTATCAACTGTTTCAGAATAAATGAGTATGTTTGGCAAAAATAAAAACAATCGGTACTCTTATGTCTTCCGAAACAAAAATAATCCTTTACTATTGTTTGGTTACAACAAACTATATCATCACATATTACTATAGAGTTTGGTTTTATGTATTGTGGTGAAATAGTATTCTCTTCATTTCCTGACGTTGAGAAACGAATTTCTTTTAAAGGTGTCTTTAAATATTCATATTTAGGTTGATAATCATAACCATTAGGATCTTCAATTAGGCTAATTAGGGCATTCGTTTTTCCACATCCCGAAGGACCTACTATTAATCCTCTTTTACTGTTTCTCTGAAACAATTTTCTGTTTTCTAAAATTATTTGATAAAGCATCGCGATTTTTAATTTTCATGTTTTTCAATTCTTATTATTTATATTTGACTTATTCAACAACACTAGTCATTTGTGTTTATACCTTCGTATATATAATGTTTAAATCGAATCGTAAACAACACATTTACAAAACGAAATGAGAAAAAAAAGGAGGAGAGAGGTTTTTTAAACACATTAATTACCATTTCGTGGATAAAATATTATCTAAAAAGGCTTTGGCGAAGGTTAAATCTACTGATTCCAGTGTTGGAGAAAAAACTTCTGCTTTAGGAATAGCCACAGCATGGAAAGTAAAGAGAAAATTAGGAATGAGGAAAACAAAAAAAAATATCGTGTTGGATGAGGAATGTCATTATTTAAAGCTATATCGTAAGCTAGAAAAGGAATTATGGGCAAACAATTTCAAACTTTAAATGATAGTATCAAAACAGCTCTTAAGTAGATAGAAAAGAGAGGGAAGGTTGAAAATTTTAAGACAAAACTAATACCTATTCCCAAGACTGGGAGCTTTTTGCAACTTATACCCATATTTGTTGGTTTGTCTGCTTTAGGTGCTCTTGGAGGACGAGCAGCTGGTTTTACAAGAGCTGTAAATATTGCGAGTTTGGCCAAAGAAAGGTTATCTGAAGTTAAACGACATAATCAAATGATGGAATCTACTGCAATTGGAAAAAAAGGGAAGTGGTTTGTTGCTAAAACCCTATAAAACAGGATGCGGATTGTTTTTAAAACCATATTCAAAAAACTGCTAAATTATATACCATGGAATCTGCTTACAAATTATGATCTAATAAAGTATGTCAAATTTTTACAAATTCCTAATTTTCGAAGTGTATTTATGAGGAATAAATACCTAAAAGGATTAAGAAATATGAAAGTGGGATTGTTAATCTGGATGGCTACAGTGGTAATGGACAGCTTATATAAAAAAAGAAAAAAAAAATACTTTAATAGTTATGGTAATTTGCGTCCCTCACCTGAGTTAAATTATACAATTATAACAAACATCAAACTTATAACCAAACAAATTGTTTGGTTAAACAACTTTGTTTAAAATTCCTTTATAACATAAGATGAATAATCTTACTTCAGTCTCTACAAGAATTTTATGAGGATACATCATATTGTTTAGTTATTACCCTTAATTCTTCTACTTTAACGGTGGAATTTAATCCTGCTATATATCTAGAAGAAGATGCTGAGTATGTTGTTGGACTAGTAAATTTTGAAACATTTAATGCGATACCTAATATTGACGAGCTTAATAATGCAATGATTTTTGATAATAAATATGTGTTCTTGATACTTGAAGCTATGAATTGGACGACCTAAACAAATTGATACCTGATAAGTGTAGTAAAAGAGATATTAATTTAACATGTTTTCAAATAATAATACCTTACAAACACATATTATGTCATCAGTTGCCGTAACGTTTAATGAGGCGACAATTGGTAAATTATCATGTTTTACAAATAAACAATTAGAGCCGAATGTAGAACATATATCAGACAACCTTATGGAGATTATTGAAATAAATTCTATAAACATCGATTGTAGTATTGCAAAAGGATCATATCTTAACGATAAACTCGTTCATATAATATATCAATTTCTTGCAAACGTAATTCCCGGTTTTAAAAAATAGAATCCCCATAATATATATTTTCCAGTAACTGTAAAAATCACAGACAAAATAACTATTAAAATAATAGATCAAGAAAATGAAGGTTAAGACTACTCCTTAGAAAAGTTTCATGAACAATGGTAACTATAACAAAAAACCATCCAATGTAAATTTGGCTACAAAACTATGGAACGAAAACTTTATAGAAGGCCCCGAGTCCCCAGCAGTTTGAGTAACCCCGACCAAGGCAGCGGTTAGAACAGGGCTCGAACAGGGGGTGCTAAGAATCTCTGGGTTGGACCAGGCTACCGACTATACGTAGCGACCTATAATGCGAGAGTAACTGGAAGTGAGGAAAGATTGGAGGAACTGGACCATGAACTTAAGAATATTAAATGCGACATATTGGGAATTTCAGAAAGAAGAAGAAGAGGAGAATACTGCCTGAAGTTACCTACGGGACAACAAAGGTTACGAAGACAACAGTAATGGAGGAACTGGATTATTGGTACACAGAAGGCTAATACCATATACTGAGAAATTCCAAGCGATATCTAATAGAGTTATATACATAACAATAAGATTGAACA
The DNA here is from genome assembly GCA_019049505.1 of Pachyrhynchus sulphureomaculatus. Taxonomy (NCBI): domain Eukaryota; kingdom Metazoa; phylum Arthropoda; class Insecta; order Coleoptera; family Curculionidae; genus Pachyrhynchus; species Pachyrhynchus sulphureomaculatus. The sequence goes on from JAHKBH010001234.1 coordinate 14,417, forward strand.
ACACCTTAACACTAAAAGTAATACAGGTGTATGCTCCTGCGACAAGCCATGAAGATCAAGAAGCAGAAGAATTTTATGAGGAAATATCTCAGGCGCTTCACGAAGACAGAACAAAGTATACATTGGTAATCGAAGACTTTAACGCCAAGATAGGAAAGAAAGCAGAAAATACAGAGAGTTATATAGGAAATTTTGGCCTTGGAGAGAGGAAACAACAGAGGACATAGGCTGATGACATTTCTGGAAAGGGAGAAACTCTATAATATGAACACTTTCTTTCAGAAAAAGGAGAAGAGGAAATGGAGATGAATTAGTCCTGATGGTGAGACAAGAAATGAAATTGATTATGCACTAACAACACATAAGAACATAGTAACAGACGTGAAGGTCCTAAATAGATTTACAACGGGTAGTGTTTATAGGCTGGTCAGAGCAAAGGTATTTTTTAACAAAAGACTCGAATGAAAACGTTTACACAACAAGAAAATAAATAAAACAGACAGACACACACTAAAAGAAAACGTAGAACAATACCAAAAACAGATTACAGCCAACCTTAATAATAACACATAAACAAATACAAAGAAAACATGGTTAAAGATCTTATAGAGAAGAACAAAGGATTAAAAGTATTTAGAAGAGCAAACGCCTGTAAAAGAGAGATAATTAAATTGAAGGACCAAGAAGGAAACATAATCAATGACAAGAAAAATATCCAGAACAGCATTACAACTTTCTATCAAGACCTCTACAGTTCAAAAGTCCAAAATGTAGAAGTTGAAAAGGACAATTCATCAGCAGGCAAAAGAGTAATTAATGTTAACTCAGAAGAAATTCCTGACATAGAAATGGATGAAGTTAAAAAAGCCTTACAACAGATGAAAAGTGGGAAGAGCGGCTGGAGAGGATGATATTATACTTGAAATGCTAAAATGCGGAGGTAAAGCCCTAATGAATGAATTAAAAGATCTTTTTAATGAATGCCTCAAATGTGGAAATATACCAGAAGGATGGGGGAAAACGCCATAGTCATCTTAATATACAAAAAAAGGTGACCCCGAAAACCTAGAAAACTACAGGCCAATTAGTTTACTTTCCCAAGTTTACAAGCTGTTCTCACGAATCATAACCAATAGACTAGAACACAAAATGGATTTATACCAACCGATAGAACAGGCTGGATTCAGATCAGGCTTCAGTACGATTAAGCACTTGCACATATTGAGAATACTAATCGAGAAGGCCACCGAATATAATATACCAATGTGGCTCACATTTGTAGATTTTCGCAAGGCTTTCGACACAGTGGAAAAATGGGCGCTTATAAGAGCTCTTAGAAATGCTCGTATAGATCACAAATACAGCGAACCAGAATACATGAACGAGCAATACTCAAAGTTATGGTAAACCAAGAACTGACAAACAAGGTCCCAGTGAACAGAGGAGTAAGGCACGGCGATGTAATATCGCCTAAGTTATTTACAATAACCTTGGAAGATGTCTTCAAAGAACTGAATTGGGACGAAAACGGCCTTCTGATACTTGGCGATCGGCTAAACAACCTGAGATTCGCAGATGACATTTTAATTATAGCAAACAATAAGAATGAAATGATCCAGATGATCACAGATCTCCACCACCAAGCAAGAAAAGTGGGACTTGACATAAATTTCTCCAAGACAAAGTACAGAGACACCAATGATGAAAATATAGTGATTGAACATTCAACAATAGAAAAAGTAAACACGGACATCTATTTGGGCCAAATAATAACGATGGGCAAGGAAAACCAGCAGCTTGAAATAGAAAGAAGGATACGTATGGGATGGGCGGCATATGGAAAATTGAAATATGTACTGAATGTGAACATTCCTCAAAGATCAAAAACCCAAATTTATGATCAATGTATCTTACCAGCTACAACGTATGGAGCTGAGACATGGGTTTTAACTAAAAGAACAATAGAAAAACTACAAGTTCACCAACGAGCAATGGAAAGGAAGATGTTGAGTGTTACTTTGAAACTAATAAATGGATTAGACAACAAACAAAGGTGGATGATATCATCAAACGGATAACATCTCTGAAATGGAGCTGGGCCGGCCATGTAGCGAGAGCGACGTATAAGTGGAGTGGCAAGATCACTAGGTGGAGACCATGGGGTAAAAAGCGAAACATAAGAAGACCCCAACAGAGATGGAGCGACGATCTGAAGAGAATCGGAGGGCTTAACTGGTATCAACAAGCACAACATAGAGAGAAATGGAAAGATTTGAGAGAGGCCTATACCCGATAGTGGGTAGAGAGCGGCTGAAGGAAGAAGAAGAAGAAGAAGAGATACATTGTTATGCAATTATTTTATTTAATTTTAACATAGAAATTAGTTTGCTTATATCATTTGTTTTTAAAAAGTCTCTAGATGTTTCAATCACACTTTCCATCTTCCTAATATTTTTGCTTAAGTTAATGTTGAATTCTTGAGCTTCAAGTTCTCGTCTAGTAACAATCATTAATAATCAATATGTTGAGTAGCCTAATTTTAAATTCTCTAAACATATTCTACATATCTTTCTCACAGAGACTCCAGACTCTAATTCAGATACTTTCTCTATTTCCATCTCTTCTGCTGTTCCTGCTAAATAAACTGATTTAGTTATTTCTTCCATATTAATTAATTTTTCAATCTTATGAGTAATTTTGGTATCACTAAACACATATAATGGTTTGGGGTATTTTATAACCCTAATCCTCTCTCATTTTCATATAAACATTTTTTAATTAATGTAATATTTTCATAAAATTCTAATAATCTAAACTCTAACAATAATTTTTTTAAGTCTTTTGTTTTCAGGAAGTTAAGACATGCTTCAGCGGCATTTTGACAAAGCTCAATATGATCTGTAAATTCAAAATATAATCGGAAATCTTGTGCTTCAGGATCACCTACGTCTCGATAGTAACGAGAACAAGCCTCTGACATAATAAACTCTTCATATATTTCCTTCACTCATTTCTTCATCTTGAAAATTTAATTCAACTTCACAAAGTTTTTTGTCAGTTTCTCTAATACGATTTAGTGTTGTAGGATCGTGTACATGATCTTTGAAACTTACAGTTTCTTTATGAAAACCACCTTTGTCCAATTCCTTCACAAATTCTAGAAGATTTAGAGTTTTGAAATATTTCGCACAAGCATCTATATTATTATATAAACGGATTTGTTCTGGACGACTATGGTATAAAAAATTTGTTCATCAACCAAATCACGAAATGTATTTTAAAATTTTTCAACTCATTGATTTAAATCGGCAATAGATTTCTGATGTATAGACGTTATTTGAATGTGTTATTGAAGAGAAGGGAATAGAATTCTAGTTCTGTGTAACCTTATAGCTCGAAATTCTATTCCTCTACTTCTATCAGAATGAGAGGGATTAGGTATTATATGTTAAGAGGTAATAAAGTAAGGGGCAAAAATTTTACCTCCGAGAAGCAAAGTTTTTGCCTCCGAGAGGCAAAATTTGGCCCCGCCTCCTCCTTGCATTCCCACAAATACCCTGTTCCTCCATGCTCGATGTGATACTATCACATTAGTTTAGGCTGCATAAAGTTGCATAAAGTTGCATAATGTTTATTGGCTGTGCAGATGTCCCCGGACTGTGGGACCAAATAATGTGATGAAGTGCCCAGGATCAAAAAATTCCGGAGGTAAAATATACATCTTTTGGATCTTCGGGTAGGAGCTGATTTTTCTGATATACGAGGTTTAAACTCGAAGAAAAATGCTCTCTGTGAAACCAAGGTCAGTTCATCGACCAGCACAGTTAATTTCTCTATTCTGGGTACGACTTCTATTCTCGGCATAGGCGTAACTTTGGAATCTTTCGTTTTGTCAGAAGCGATCTCTCTTGCCACAGAGAAGAGGCTCTGGGGCCCCGAAACTTTGCTGTTATGTGGTTAAAAATAACGACTCATCAAACCACTAGCTTTATCTGCTGCCTCTATCATGTGATATGAATTCCAGAGCATTTTTTGTTTTTCTTGCAGACACCACTGATCATTTACAGAGTAATTATCAAAATATCGAAATTGCCATCCTGGGCGACAACAGCAACTGGCTTAAGTAGTCAAATACGACCAACGAACACTGTCATGAAGTTAAATTATTCTCAATCAATTGAGGCTTTATCCAGCTTATCGATAAACCAAAACGAATCCCTGATCGAGGCGGAAAGTACGCCAGTCTTTCTTGAGCACCAATCCAAATATTTACAATGTCACCGTAGATCTACGTTAGGTTCTTTCGACCATAAACTTCTTTCGATATCGAATATCCACCGACCAGTGACAGAGAGATGACTAAATCGTGCAAGATTTGGCACTATAGACATGCTAAATAGGAAGAAGAAAATTTTTGAACTTGCTCTCTCCAACGTCAAACTTTGATGCGACCGCAAATGCAAAGAAGCTATTGCTTCTGAAGATCTTGCCTACGGGACATGAAAATTCTAACGTCATAAAACGAAACATCTTTGCTTGTACCTGAATCAGATGTAAAGAAATTACCGACGAAACCAAGAAGTCATACACAAAAAAAAATTAAAAACAAACTTCTTGTCAGCCTCAACAATTCCAGGTTCTCTTGGTGAGTCGCTGAGGCCATTAGTCAAAATTTCACTTAATCCACTATACCACCACTCACACGGCCAGATAATGCTATTGCAACAACAACACTGGAGAAAGCTAACTTTTTAGCTAAACTTTTTGCTTCACATTCTACTGTCGATTTCCAAGGAAAAATATCACCAAATATTCCTATAGTGCTGTCAAGGATGCCCGATGTTGCGTTCAGACAGTGTGTCATAAAACGTATTTTAATATGAAAAAAAAGGTTTTGGCGCTGACGGAATACCTGCCAAAATGCTCAAAATATGCACGAGAAAACTAATACCATTCTTCAGCTTTTCAGCCTATTCAGGCTAACTTATGTAACACAGGTTGGGAACAACGCAATTTAACAGTTTGGAGAATCTTGAGCGGCTGCAGTTGATATATAGAAGGTATTCGATCGTGATTAGCATAATGAATTGTTGGCTAAGCTACGGTTTTATGGTATGTCTAAAAAGTTCTGTTTATAGCTCTCCTGTTTCCCCAGAGAGTGTTCTTGCGAGTGGCAATATATATATATATATATATATATATATATATATATATATATATATATATATATATATATATATATATATATATATATATATATATATATATATATATATATATATATATATAAATATATATATATATATATATAATATATATATATATATATATATATATATATATATATATATATACATATATATATATATATATATATATATATATATATATATATATATATATATATATATATATATATATATATATATATATATATATATATATATATATATATATATATATATATATATATATATATATATATATATATATATATATATATATACATACATATATATATATATATATATATATATATATATATATATATATATATATATGTATAGATATATGTATATATCAGAACTAACATAAATAAAGACGATAGAACGGAAAAAGAAATGAAGAGTAGAATAAGTAAAGGAAAGGCGGTCATAAGACACCTAAACTTTGTTCTGTGGTCGAAGAACATAACATCTCTGAGAAAGCACCTCATTTATAATGCAGTGTTTAAGAGTATCACGTTATACGACTGTGAAACGTGGCAACTGACAAAACGATTGGAACAGAAATTAATGGCACTTGAAATGGATTACTGGCGAAGATCGGCTGGAATATCAAGAATGGATAGGGTTAGAAAAGAAATAATAAGGAATGTAATGAAAGTAAAAACCACGATTATTGAGGAAATTCAACAACGGCTACTTATATGGTACGGACACATGGAAAGAATGGAAGAAGACCAAATACCAAAGATGGTTCTAAAGTGGGTAAAAACCAAAAAGATGAGAAGCAGGAGACCAAGAGCGACAGAGGGCAATGTCGGAGAGAAATCTAAGGCCCAGAGATTGGGGAGATCGAAACCGGAAGGCGAAAAACGCTATAAAAAAAGCATTTTGATGATGATGATATATCTAGACTGGTGTAGCATTTTTTATACATGTTAAACATTTATAGTACCAACACAATTAAGGGCAAAGAGTCTAGGATAGCATATATACAGGAAAACAAGTGTAACTATATGACGAAAAGTGGAAGATAAATTATAAGTTATTTAATTTGTATTTTATTCTATTCTGAAATATTAGTATGACGTGTTTATCTCATTGTGACATATTCTTTCCATGTTTATCATTGATTTTTTGGCATAATAATTCTTTTAAATTATTATTGTATATATATTTATTTATATTTATACATATATATATATATATATATATATATATATATATATATATATATATATATATATATATATATATATATATATATATATATATATATATATATATATATATATATATATATATATATATATATATATATATATATATATATATATATATATATATATATATATATATATATATATATATATAATAACAGTGATAAATATATAACGAAACCTTACCTTCTATTGTGTCACCACTACTAACATTATTGAAGACTTCTTAGTAGATGATTATTTTAAATGTTTTTATTTAGAATTGTGGGGAAATATTTTAAACTGCAATTAATTTCTTTGTTTCTGTTTAAAATAGTTTTGTGAAATTAAAGATCTAATATTATTAGTGGTTAGATAATTTGTGGAAGAGATGACTACATAAATTAGAAAATAGATTCTGTCATACTTTTTTTATATTAACGAAATATTGTATGGATATCTATAACCATTTTGTTTTGATAGTTATACCTCCCTTGAATTTCTTTTTCTTGGTCTTTTCTTATTTTGTTCTCTCCTTGTGAAACCAGTAGAAGAAATTTTATAGAACAGGAAATATTGAATAATAATGTAAACTATAACTTTTAACCTGACAAAAAGGTTAAAAATTTGAGAAATTAAGTTAACTGCTCTATTATTTATTACATTATCTGTTTTTTGTTAAATTAGTTTGGCTACTAAAAATAATTTTTATGCAGTTTGTTTATCCTTAAAAAACAAATTATATACCTGTATTCCCATTGCTGCAGCCAAGGAAACGGACAGAGTTGCACATGCGCGTCATGTCTTTATGGGTTTAGAAAAAAGTCCCACCGGACATATATAGGAAATTTTTAGTTGAGTGGAAGGTCTTAAAGTTTATAAAGTCCCACTGGAAGAGGCAATTTTTCTTTGAAAAGTCCCACATTCACATTTAATTTTATTCGTAAAGTCCTATTAGAAGAGAAATCTCCTTTTGGAAGACCCTTTGGGGCAGCTTCTTTTTACTAAAACTTACCCATGCTAAACGGCCGCTCTTACGTCGGCGTAGAGAAATAGATTCCAGCTGTAAAGATGCCATTAAATATGTTTTTTTTATTTATTTTTTAAACACCACCTATTTGTGTATGGCAATTCTGTAGGCATAACATGGAAATAAGAAGTGCTATGTCCTATAAATGTTGTCAAAATATTTAAAATTGAAGTGTTACTAAACTAGGGAGCAAAATAAAGAAATTAAGAGGAAACAAAAAATTAATTTATTTTTACATATTTACTTATTTGGCATGTCATGTTTAGTGCTAAAAATATACTAAAAAATTAAAACTTTCTATATATACAATTAAACTACTCTCTATGTCTTACTAAAAAAGTTTAGATTCTTAAAATAGTACAGGCCTCAAAAAAAATTGTTTCTTCAGTACTGATTAAAAAGTTTTCTGCTTCAGCTGGTGGGATAAGGTCTTGTTAACAGACTTTCAAAAGGGCTGGCCGAAAAATCGTAAAAACAGGAGAAAATCGGAAAGAACAAGAAACCGGTAACAACGAGATATTGAAAACCTCTTGATAAAGAAAACTGTAGTCGGAAGAGGAATTGGTAGTAAAAATTATGAAAAATAAAAGTAGCAGTGAAGCCCTGAAAACAAAAAAAGTTTTGCCAAATCTCACACTTTTCAAATAATTTTAACTTACCAACTTGCAGCATGTAACGAAACGAAAGGTATTTAGGATGAATGAGGTACTGCAAAATAGCGTCAGCTCGCTTTCTGTAAGAGGGTTTTCGAACTCAAAACGACAGACAAAATTTTCGATTTGGGGTGCAGCATCTTAAAAAACAAGGCGAATAGAATTAAGGTAAAACACCTATCGCTCGTGTCGTGTTCATTCCAACGTATATATCCGATAATATCATTGAAAAATCGAGCAGAAAGAGAAAATTTGGAAAGTTAAAATATTTATAACTAAACAAATGTAGTGACTTTATAGTGGACTACAAAAAGGAAATATTGAGCTCTATTACGTAATTTGTTTATATAAGAAATATCTCAAAAAACTCAAGGTAGAAATATTTCTCTAACGATTTATGAAATTGGGGTGTCCATGCTTTTATCAAACTTTTGTAAGATCCTAGTAAAGACCCCGTCGTCATCATCATCGATCAGCTCATATGCCACTGCTAGACATAGGCCTCCCCAACGTGCTTCCATCTACCCCTGTACTGAACAGCGGCCATCCAATTTGTGGTTATTCTTTTCAGATCGTCGGTCCAGCTAGTTGGTGGTCGCCACTCAAAGATTGTTCTTGTACACCTACCATCTTTCATTCAACATGCCCCGCCCACCTGAGATGGCTGAGCTTTTCCCCATCGACACTCTGTCCTTCCATTCTAGTTTCTTGAAAGTATGTTCTCGTACATTAATCAATAATTTTGGTTTCAGGGTGCCCCAACTTTACTTCTGTTGCCATTTTGATCTTTTTTGTAAGGGAGTAAAAACAAACAATTGTTGTGGCGTTTTGCTACATATTTTCTATAATTTGCTTTCACGATAGTAGTTAACTCGACAATATTGAAAGTTTTATGAAAGTCAAAAAATGTCAAAATAAGAGATCTTTATACTTAACAGACTTATCGATTAAAATTTTTAAATATTGTAGGTGATCCTTGGTGCCCTAGTGAGTTTAAAATCTAGCTTGTTCCCTCGGTGGATAGAGCTCGAATTTAGATTCTAGTTTATTAGTTAAAATTCTAGTATATATATATTATATAGGTGGTTAAGCAAGCTAATTGGCCTGTAATTTTTTAAGTTCATTGTGTCATCTTCTTTATACAACAATATCGTAGATGAGTTATTATTAATATAAATTACTACATAGACTTTATGTCGGTAAATTTTAATCTAGTTAATAACTGCTTCGAGGGGTGGACTGGGATGCTTTACTTGATATAATTAGATTAAACGATATGATAAATATATTTTATGATAATATTTATTTGACATTAGATATGGTCTTAAACTAGTCTCTTCGGGACATTTCCCGAGGTATTATTCTTCTAAATCCAAGCCACAGTATAATAGAAAAAAAGAAGGCTCATAAAAGATTTAAAGCAACTGGGTAAGTTTTGGAACTTTGTAAACCGTAAAAGAGTAAAAGAGTAGCGATCTTCCCAGTGCATTCCATTTTCATGATATCCATAGCGAATCAGGGCTTGGTCACTACACATAATCTCTAGAACATCGTTAATCACTTGAATTTTCCCCGAATTTTGAAGGTAAAGCTCTATAAAACTTAAAAACAAGTCGGGTCCATAGGATCACATAAAAAACTACCGACCAATAATCATCATAAGTGTCATTTTAAAGGTTTTCAAACACATAGTAACTAAGTTCTGAGCTTCTCAATTGATCTCCAATCAGTATTTACTAGTTTGGATTTCAAACTGTAAAGAACATTGACTTTAATCTACTAACCTTTGTAGACCTCATATCAGATTCTTTTGAGAGGAGCACTCAGGTGTTTTAGTTTATACCGACTTCTTCAAGGGGTTCAATATGATGAATCACGTTGTTCTGAAAAGTGCGGATATTGGCAAAAAGATACTTGATTGGCTTGGGAATTATTAGACGGGCTGCTCACAGATTGTTTGTTTCAACAATTACTCTTCTAACAGCAGTCAGGAACCTCTTGGCGTTTTCCATAATGACTGAGGTCGTCGTTTTGATTATAGTGATTTCCTCCTTTTTTGCTGATGATTTGAAGTAATGTCCTCTGCCAACAATTAATATAAATTTCAGTCCGACTTATCTCACCTTACAGTATGGTGTAAAAACAATTGCATGGAGTTGAATGCTACTAGGTACCATTTCACCATTTTTCATAGATCTAGGATAGTACCGGAACATCATTACTTGATCAAGGACATGGTTCTCGCACAGCATTCCGAAGTCACGGATCTGAAGGTTATTATAGATTTTAAATTGACTATTATACCTCACATTCAAAATTTAATCTCAAAAACTTTTCAACTCTTAGGCTTTAAAAAGTGTGTTACATATGATTTTAACAGTGCTAATGCAGTTAAGCAGTTATATTGTTCATTAACTAGAATTTGACTTACTCTCCATTCGAACCTGAACTAACTGTGAGCGTAATAATTCTGTGAC